>VXAD01013355.1:1041108-1207278 GCA_013399195.1 Dicrurus megarhynchus
TGCAGTGGTTATTTTTGTTTGGGTTTTCTGTTTGTTTGGGGGGTTTTTGTTTGGTTGGGTTTGTTTGTTTGCTTGCTTGGCTGGGTTTGGGGGGGTTATCCATTTACTCAGCAGGAAAAAAGCCTTACTTTAACATCTCACCAGCTGGGGAATCACTTATCTTGTTTAGAAGCGAAGATTACAAAAATCTACCTGCATTATTAGTAAAATACAATAACACAGGGCATATTTTTTATTGGTGCATTGTACAACTGCATTTTCTCCTAAACAGAAAGAAACAGCGTGGTATTAATGTAATGTACTCAAACCCCCAAATGATACTTTTATACATTGGGAAATTAGAAAAGCAGAAAGCTTCTCGGAGCTTGAAATGCTGCATATTCCGGTTCAAATTAAAGCAGTTGAGACATTAAAAAAAAAAATCGTTAAAACATTCAGATTCATACTGCAAGTGATGACAGATTTATACTTCACCTTCTATATGTGTGTCCTAATATAAGACTCAAATGATTGAGCAATCTGAGCAAAGTACACAAGATGGGCAACATATAAATATGTTCCCTAAAACAGGCTTTATACGATCCACAGTAAAACATAAGCATCATAGTGACAATAATAAGCAGAGCCTGGCAAGCTAGCTGAAGAATTTATGCTTGCAAATGTGTCCCACATGTCTAATTTTGAAATTGTGAACAGAATTTTCCTGCTTTGCCTTTTAACAGGATGAATTAATACCATGTTCTTTAATGCAAGGAATGCAAATGTGGCCTAAGTGTGTGTTAGCTGTCTCACCTTAGTGGCAGAACGCTCCATTTTGTCTCTGTCTTGTTCTATTTATTCATTCTGACTGTTTTCAGATTATAAATCTAAAAAACTGATTTTCTACTCTGCTCATATTCCACATCAGGCTTATATGTAATGGAGGATTTGAGGAAACACGTGGCTGTAATTGCTTTGATAAAACAGAGTTTCAACAGAAAAAGTGGCTTGTCAGAACTGAAACTGGGTACATTCACCACTGTAAACACAATGGAGAGATATTCACCAGAGGAAAAATATAAGACTGGCTAAACCTTCTATCACTCACAGCCATTGAAATTACTCAACTCTATAAAGCAACTTATTTTGAAACATAACATAAATGAGAATGATAGTGAAAAATGGAGGAGCGATTTTTTTCAGATAGAAAAGGTACTAAAAATGAGTTTCCCAAATCCTAGATGAGTGCTACAAATATAAATACAGTAAAAAAAACCTAAACTCCTCTTCTCTATTCTTGTCTGAAAGTTAAAAAAAAATTATAAATTTTTATTTATATATATTTATAAATATATTTATAAATATATTATATATTTATAAAATCCCCCAATTTTGCTTAATTTTTAAAAGCCATCCCAGTGTGGGAGAAGGTTCATCGTTATAAACTCAGAAGTTATGAAAAGAAATAGGGCTAAAAAACATCTCCTATTCTTAATGTTGGCTGCTGGCTTAGTTTAGATGGCTCCTCAGTCACCATGCTGCCAGTTCTGAATCCAGTTCTGCGCCACATTGCCCTCATACTTTACTTAGAGATAATATTTGTGCAGGATTTTTTCCTCCATCAGAGACTGCAGATAATGTCAAGCCTCACAGGGATCCTTGTTGTTCCTTGGTAAATATGACTGTAGAGGTCTTGATAACCTTCAACAGTACAGTGTCTGGTGCATATACAAATATTTCATGAAGAACTGGATGTTCTGAAAAACATCATACCAATTGTATAAACTCTTTGTTGTTGTTTTTCTCGCCAAATTTGCCAGCCAGCATCATTGGCCCTATTAATTGCCAGTTGAAAATAGTTACCTCATTACTAGTACTTAAAATGGATTTCTGGGTATGACCATGTATGTTCACTGGAAGACCTGTAATGACCCTTCCAACACAGATTAGTCTGTGATTCTAGTGCTTCTACCTGACTAACGTAACATGAACTGACCAAACTTGTTTGCTGGAGGCTCTTTCTAGCAAGAACAAAACATTTTTTTACCCTGTAAATGTACCGTGGTCTTCTTAGGCAGAAGATTCCCTAATATGGGTGGTCCATTTTACAGGATTTCCAGCATCTAGAAGAATCTATCTCTGCTCTTTCCATTTGGAAAGTTACAAAGCCAACATGCAGGTGGTCAGGAAAGACTGGACTAACCTTTTCTAATTATGAACTAGCTGGGTCATTGGGAATGCCTGCTGGCATACATTATATTATGCAAGGCAACTGTTGGATGGTAATACAACACTGGCCACAGTCAGTTTTTAAACACCTGTGGATTTGCACGAATCCGTAAGCATATGACAAAAACATACACTTTTTACCAGAACTGTGTACTATTGGAATCATGAATCATTCAGGTATCTCTGGTCTAATACTGATCATTTGGAGTTACTGCATATTCTCAACAGGAACTACAGAGTAGCATTTTATATTTCTTCCAACAGCCACCATGTGTTTCCAATAAGAGCAGCAGTCTGCAGGTGCAGTTATCTTTTGCAGTACATAAATTTTAAGGAGACTGAATTCTTTTTCTCCCTTAACAAACACCTCTGAGACTTGCCATGCAGTTGATACGTTGCCATTGAGGTGTCACCTCTGACCCACAGTGCAACACACTGCAGAAGAAAGCGAACTCCCTGGTCTGCACAGAACACCTGCCTGAAACATCTGCAAGCAGCCGAGTCAGCAATTTAATGAACTGGCCTCCTCAGAGCCCTGTGATTGTGATTGCTCTGCAAGGATTCTTAAGGAAGCCAAAACTAAAAGCACTAAGGATAGTATGATTTATAACACCAAAATGTTGACCTTTTGCAAACTCAGTATGATCAAGCCTTATAATTCAGTTTGATGTAGCTTGTTAAGAGCACCAGTCCACTTGCCTGTTACATGCTAATGCTTTATGTGCTTAGTGGCTTAATTCTCCTTTTTACTTATAGACTTGCACCCATTTGGAATACCCAGTGGAGGAAAAGCCCACTGTAAAATCTTGGAAAGAAAACCTCTGTTTTCCTGTTTCTCCATTTGTGACAGTAATACTTCTATCTGCTTATGCAGTGATTTGAGATCCCAGGATAAAACTGTTTTTTCTTAGAGTTTGCATAATCCAGGCCACTGTAAAGATGTCATATGCAAGCCCCCATAAAATCCCACAGATCTGTGTCATCTATCAAGCTTGCTAGGAACTCCACTGTGACCAGCATCTTCAGGGTTTTTTTGGCCGGGGAAGGGTGTGGGTGTGTTGGGGAGGGGGATGGTTCCTGAAAGGTAAACAGTATGCAGTGACACACGTGTTGACATTTCAGAAGCATAGTCTGCTTGGGAAAGTGTTCTGCTGTGGGAGGACACAAAGCTCCTTTGACACGCTTGTGGGTCACCTCTCCCTATGTACCAGGGGACAATGTGTGTGCACGATGAAATAAATGGCACCTGTTCCACAGCTCTTCACCACTGTCTGTGCTTTGTGACAATCTAGGCAGAGGAGAGATTAGTAAGTATAGCAATCATGACATATTCTGAGCAGCACATCTCCTTCTGAAGTTAATAGCTCTCACTTGCTAAGGACCTGAAGTCACACTGAAATCAAGGAACAATTCTGGTGAGCAAAAAAGACTACCCAGGATAAGGTCTAACATGCCTTTTCTATAAACACAGCATAATTATTCTTCACTGCAAAACTTATAAAGCAATTTTCTGCTGAGCCTTTGCCAAATATAAATCTTACTCAGTTATCTAGAGCATCCTAATTGAGTCATTAGCTCTTCCCATTTATCTGATCATTGCTAGGCTTATCTTTGCTATTTAGGCACAACTCTTTCTTTGCTTCTTTCTACTGCAAAAGTGCGACATAGTCCATCCCTTTCAACATACTAAGATTGATAAAACTCTAAGGCCCCTAGGATTTTAAATGTGGCAATCTTGCCCTTTTTAAGACTTAATGTTTGGAGGTTAGGTTCTTTATGTACTGCAAACTGCTGTGTTGAAGGGCATAAATTGAATTCCCAGCCTTATTTCCTCAGATAAATTATTTTATCTGAATCTCTTAAAAACTGGGATTTATCCAGTCATCCTCTCTGGTAACACCTGTGATGCTGATAAACTGACCATTCCAGACAGGCCAATCTGCTGAAGAAACTGAAGTTCCCTCTCTGTTAACTCTTGAAAGCCATTCCAACTAATCTAAGGCACAGGGGTAGCATAGAGCAGGTAGGAGGCTCAAGAGACAAGTTCATTTTAACACATTGCAATGTCATGCTATGACAGATCACTGTGTTTGCAGGATCTCAAGATATCCCACTCAATATAATTTGAAAATTAAATAAGTTTGCATATTGAAAAACTCTTTAATATCACAGAAGGAGAAAAATCGATTTAAAAAATTTTGTTACATACATAAACTGCAAAAGTTGCTTTCCAGCTCAGTTTTTAATGTGCCAAAAACTCATGGTTTCTTGTAAGTGCCCCTAAATTTTTCTTCCTATTTTTCTGTTGCAAGACTGATTCTAACTGAAGTAGGAACTCCTTTACACTGATGGAAAAGATGTGAGCATCTAGGGACAGAAATGTCTGAGAATGAACAGATTTACAGGTTCCCAGTTAATTCCATGTCAGAACAGTTCTCTGTTAATACCTCTCTTTCCCACCCCAGAACTGAGTCTGGTTAAAATTATATCTGATAAGAATCCCTAAGAAAAATAACAGAAAGACTGTTTTTCACAAGTGAATCTCTAGACTTACAGGCATCTACAAGAGTAAATAATTAAGATGGTCTGCAGTACGTGTATGCATTACAAATTATCTAAATAAACATCAAGTACTTCAAAAGAGTATGACTGACTTTATCCATATCCATGTCAGACCCTAAAAAGGATTTTTTTTTCTTCTTTTGAATGGAAGAATTATTCATTTTCCAGGACTGAAAAATCCTAATCCTGTCGTTAGGACTCTACCTCAGGGATCCCTGCTGGCTCCTATAGTGCTCAGCATCTCTGTTAATGATCTGAATGACAGGACAGTATGCACCCTCAGCAAGTTTGCAGGTGATTCAAAACTGGGAGGAATGCTTCATACACCAGACGGCTGTGCCGCCATTCAGAGGAACCTCACAAGGATGGAGAAAGGAACAGAGAAGAATGCATGAAGTTCAGCAACGGGAAAAGCAAAGTCCTACACCTGAGGAGGCCACCTGAGGAGGAATACTTGTACAGGCTGATTGCTAAGTGGCTGGAAAAAAGCCTGACAAAGGAAGACCTTTCATTCCAGGTGGACAACGTGTTGACCATGAGCCTGTAGTGTTCCCTTGTGGCAATGAAAGACAGTAACAGCCTAGACTGCATTAGGCAAAACATTGCCAGCAGGTCTAAGAAAGTGATCCTTCCTCTTTGCTCAACACTGGTGAGACTTATCTGGAGTGCTGGGATCAGTTCTGAGCTTCCCGTAACAAAATAGGTATAGTGGAATGAGTGCAGCAAAGGACCACAAAGGGGATTAAATGAATGGAATATCTTATACACAAGGAGAGGCTGAGAGAGCTGGGACTATTCAGTCTGGAGAAGAGAAGGTCCAGGGAGGATCTTATCCATGAGAGTAAATTATTTTCTCCATTGCATAATGGGGAAAATAAAGAAGAGTGAGACACACACTTCTCAGTAGTATTCACTGAGAGGACAAGGGCATGAACATGAATCTGTGAACATCAGGAAACTTTTTTACTGTGAGGGTGACTCAGCACTGTAACAGGCTTCCCGGGGAGTTTGTGGGGTCTCCGTCTTTGGAGATACTCAAAACCTGACTGGACAAAGCACAGAGCAACCTGCTATAATTGACTCTGCTTGAGCAGGAAAGCTGGACTAGATAATCCTGAGACTAGACAATCCAAATTTATCTATCCAGTGAAATTCTGAGTAATCCAGCCTTTTTATGTTAAAATTAAATGTCAGTTCTGGGATCCATTTTCAGATTACATGGGACAAGTGGCCAAGATGGCTGATCTCAGTATACTCTGACCTCAGTATTGAAAGCACTGACTCAGAAGTGTTAATAGCAATGTCATTTCTCTCTCTGTGCAATAAATTATCTGACTACATGAAGCATATCAAGTCAGATGGAGAAAACCTCTCTGTCAGGTTGCCCCTTACCCATTCTGCTTCAGGTTATACTGTAGGGGAATGGGGAAAGCAGAATCTATTCTTCAGTTAGTCAAAGCTCATATACAACCAAGGAAAAGTTTTTAAGGGGGCTTTAATCTAATAATTTTAAATATTGGGCAAAAGTAGTCTAGCTTCTAGGAATGTATGACCAGAGACATAAGAACTTTTTGAGTAAGCACTGACATGATAAGGTAGTAAAGCTCTTCTTCCTCTCCAGGCAGCCAGGAGACTAATTGTCTCCTTGAACATAAACTAAGGTGGAATAACAACGTTGGCTGCTCAAGGTAGTTCTGGATGTACATGCAAGTTTCATATAAACTACCTGATCCTCAGTTATTACAAAGTAACCCTTCTGCCCCCACCACCCCAAGTGAAGTGATGCTTCCTTTTGATTTTATTTTAAACATATATGCTTGTTTATAAAAGTTCAACACATTTAGATTCTCTTTTTACTCCTTTAGAAAATTTACAGGTTAAGAGAGACATTTACTGATTGCAAAGGCTGCATTCCTTTAACCATTATTGTCACGATAAAATGGAACAAAACCCTTCCATAGGCTTCATTTCCACCAGTTTACCTTTCTCAGCTTACAAGTTCTTCAGTTCTTTTAAAATTATACCACATAAAGCAGAAAGAAATAGTCATTGCAAACTAAAATGTTAGGATTTCACTGTAAAAAAATACAGACATGAAAGACCATATTGTGAAAAATGTATGAAGTAATTAGCACGTTGAGCTGTTCTGAAAGCTGCTGGCACTGTTTAGAGATTAAGTCAGTCTCTGGCATTGCTGATCATTATTATTTCAGTGTTGCACATTTAAAGGAGGATTTTAATGAAAGGCTGTGGGATTAGTAGTTGGGAAAGAAAAAGTTTGTGTTATGAAGCAGGTTTGTAATGAAGGTCCATGTTGTTTGCAATGGCAACAAAAGCAACATAACTCTGGTAATGCAAATTGCTAGCTATGCTTTATGCTGAGCTTTTACCTGAAAGTATGACTTTGAACAACAGCCAATTCACCTGTGAATTGGACAATAATTAATCTTTTTCTTTGCAAAAGCACAGAACAAAATAATCCCAAAGCAGGTTCAAGATGTAGCTCTGAGAAATTTGGCAATCTTCTCTTGAAAAGGAGTTTCAAAAGAATGTGTTGATTCCTGGAGACATGTCTCAATCCATTCCTGATTCTCCAGTATTTTGTTTTCTCTTTGGAATTTGAATGAACTCTTGACTTTCTTCTCACTGAAAATGGAATTTTTAATTTTGTCACTTCTTAGCTTAAATGTATATGAAATATTTGTCAATCAGCGAGCCTGTTAAAGGTTAAGGTCTGAGTTACCAGGTAGAGATTTTATCAGGAAAATAACCAATAACATTTGTGAAGCAATTCATGAGAACAGTGCAAGCAAATCACACCCAGAATCAGCAAATTTTTCCTTCTGTTTTCTATGTTTCCTTAGGTTAACATCTTACCCAGCTGTCTAAACAGAAATACATATTGAAAAATTAGATATTAAAAATGAATTAAACACACATAAACCAATCTCTGAATTTAGATGGGATGAACTAATTCACAAGAGATACATTTCTGTATATTTTCTGTATATGTAGGAAATACTAGGGAATCCCTAACTTGAAGACAATGAGAAATTCCAGATCATCAGAAACTAGGGAATAAACATTAGAAAAAGATGTTTGTCATTGCCTCATTCCGTCTGGTCACGTTAAAGCAAAAAGTTAGCTTTTGGAACATTCATATTTTCTTTTACAGGAAAGCATACAGCTTCCCATCAACACAAAAAGTCTGTTTCTGTGTGGACAGAGTTAAGCGCTGCTCAACTCCTGCTGCTGAAAGAATTGTCTTTTTGGTTTGTTCTTCAGATTGCAATAGAGACCATTATAATAATTTGAAATAATGACAGATCTCAATGTCACCCAATCAGATATTGCAAATGCAGTGAAAACCAGTTTCCTTCGGGACAAGAAACATTCATTCTGGAGGTATCTTGCAAAGAAATTAATTCCAGGATACAGAATTAAAGATGAAAACAAAGGCTATGATTTTTCTCTATTTGATATGTTGCCCTAGGCAATCCTGTGAACCTTGATAATTTCGTAATGTTTCTATCACTTTGTTCTTATTCCTTTTATAAACTGGTGGGAAGTAAAGCAATTTGGAGTAATCAGATGCTTTCTCTTAGCTTCTTTATGTCATCAGCAGAAAAAAAAATAACATTCATTAGAGAGCTTTACTTTTTATTCAGATGAAGTCTGAGATTTACCATTTTACAAAAAAAATCCTGTATTCTCTGCCAGAATGAGGCAACAATTTTATCTCTGAACATAAGGTGAGCAGTTCTTTAAAATGCAAATATATGTAAAGAAACAGTTCATACAGATTTAAGCCATAAACAAAATTATTCTATTCATGACTTTATATTATATCCTTATTAATATGTTAATGTCTTATTAGGTACAAATGCAGTGCTTAGAATCAAAGTAAAGATTAAATAAAAGTAAATGACTCTGTCACAGCCTCAATCTTTTATAGATACTTTCCAGGTGACTAGTACGCCTGAGTGTTAAAAAAGGCAAATTTGGACCATTTGGAACTACTCAAAAATCCTTTCATCATTTTCTTAAAAGAAATGTGTCCCAAATAGTTCAGCACATCATCCTCTGGAAACCATTTAACTAATTTATAGAAACAAGACCACTGTTGAGAGTGTGGCCTGCATCTACCCGACATAATGATGCTGCCTTATGTTTTGTTCATTCTGGAAACAATCAGTAACACACGTGCCAGGAATAATATTTACTACATGTTCAGAAAGTACCCAAACACCAGAGACACATGCATCTCATTGACTAGGTGGGGAGTATATCTATAAATCTACAACAACAAGAGAGAATCATATCCTGATACACATAAGATATTTTATGTCAGTGGCTGGCAGTTGCAGATCATTTTTATATCTAATACATCATAGTTCAAAAATACCATGGAGATAAAACATGTGAGAAAAAGGGCTGTGGTGAACTGAGAAGAGAAAGCTATAGGGGGAAAAAAAAAAAAGACAAATAGAAGACAAATAAATAGTTTGCTGTGACAAATTTTCAGAGCCGCTAGAGATATCAAGCAAATACCAGTAAGAAAATATCCCATTTCTACAAATTCAATGTAATATGCAGCCCAATTATACCTGTTAGAAATTAAAACCAGGATATGTGAGAAGCACAATCTACTTTCCTGGGACTACTCATGGGATTAAGTGTTGTACACTTTTGGGAAATTCCACAAAATCAATTCCTTTACAATTTTTTTCATAAATATTATTGACAGGAACTTGCTTCCCTAAAATCTCCAATAAGCATTTTAGAAAACCAGCAACCTTTTCTACCTACTTCTAAAGCTTTCTCGCATCCATTAACAGAGGGAACTGGGGAACATTGCTGTATACAAAAGAAAAAGAATACTGAAAGCTACATCAGTTGTTCCTGACTAGAAATACTTTGTTAGTACCTTGTCAATAGTTATATGTTCCTGTGGACTACAAGATGTCTTTTGCTCTTTAATTTATTCTGCCTGTAAAGAATCTCAGCTCTTGTTGGAACTGGAAGATTCTTTTCCTTTGTCGGTGATGGACAGGCATAACACACTACATTATCAACAGCAGTCTCTTGGTTCTCCTGTCTAGTTCACAAAGTATTTATGGGGATACATTCTCCAGTGACAGGATTGGCAGCACAGTCTTCCTTTTAGCTCTCTGATGTAAGAAAGTATATCCCTCTAATAATGTGATTTACTTTAGTACACATTCAGAATAACTACACGTAGGCCAATAGGTGGAAACAGATGTAAAACAGCATGTTTGAGTCAGATTTAGTAGGTGAATTAATCAGTAAAATGTACTTTTACATTGACAAAAAAGACAGAAACCACAACTGCCCAACTACAGGCAGGGAAGAGAAGTTACTGTCTGAAGGGCCCATGGGTTGCCTTAGCATAAAATCAATGAGGGTTCAGATTTGATCTCACCAGATGAAAGGATTAGTGCATCTGAGAAATGTCAGCGAAAACAAGATTACAGTGCATGTGATACATAAAGAACTGAGGGTTAAGTATGCAGAGGGCAGCTGCCAGGTCAGTTGTCTGGATCTGCTCCTTTTCTCTGAAGGCAGAGTAACCTACCAGCAAATCTTCACTGAGAATGCACTACTAACTGCTTGCATTATGGTTCATCTTAGAAGTATTATAAATGTTATATTGACAGCTGCAGCTTTAAAGTGTGATTAACACAGAATTAAATGTAGGTAAGCTCACAGAGGACTAGATGGCTGTGATAAGGTATACAGCCCCATGTGGACTAGGAGTGGTTGATCCATTGGGATGATTGTAACTGGCTGCTACTGGGACTGGAGGATACCACCAGCTCACCTGGGCTCCCCCCACCTTTCCCAGGGCCCAGGCCCCCACAGCAGACCACAGGGAGGCTGACTCAGCCATGCTGTTGAGGGTCCATCAGAGCACTTGTTCGTGTGGTTTTTGTCCTAAGCTCTCTGGAATAATGACAGGATTGTGCTATATCCCACTAGTGTGGTTTTATTATGAAAGGAGACTGGGGGGATAAGTGACACTGCCTGAGCTGCCATGTGGAGGGGTGCGAGGGTGAGCCGGCAGGGGGACCTAAACCGTGTGGTTTAACAGAACACCCTCGCTCCATCTTTTCTCCACTGCCTCTGGAGAGTAGTGTCAAGAGAAACTTACCCAAACTCTGGGCTTTGTCCCAGGCCTTGCTAGTTGGAGTGATCCTGTCTAGGGCAAGAAATAAACCAACAGTTAAGCAATGTAGCTGGTCAAGCATCTGGTCCTGAAGCTTCCTACCTGGATGTCTTTCATATTCATGGAGGCAGCATACACATCTTAATTACAAAGGAACTGAGCGTATCCTGCCAGAGAATTTATGATGTTTTTCTTAACTCCACTTTACTTATCACAGGATCACAGAGTGGTTTGTGTTGGAAGGGACCTCTGGAGGTCACCTCATCTAATTCCCCTAGTCCAAGTCTGGAGGGTAGGACCATCTAGAGCTCTTCATGCAGACTGTGTGCAGACAGCTTTTAAATATCTCCAAGGATTGAGATTCCACAATCTCCCCAGGCAACCTGTGCCAGTGCTTGATCACCCTCACAGTGAAAAAGCATTTTCTGATGTTCAGAGGGAAATACAGTTTAATAAGTTTGGGAGATGCAATGGAATACATATTTCCCTCCAGTTACAGCACAGCATAAAATTCAACAAGTATGCCAATCTTGCACCCTTCTAACAGGTTCATCAGTCACTAAGAATTATGTTTGACATTAAAGAGGACTTAGTTTATATAATGCTAATTACATATTAGCATTTAAAAACCTTGTGTCAGACAAATTCTTTTCTCAGAAGTATTTGTGATAACATAAGCAACAATAAATTTGCTCTAGTTTCACCAGGAAAATCTGCTTAGGTATCATATTTAAGCTACATACAAGACATGAAGACAGTCTTCACTTTTCAATTTACATAATTCCTATATTACTTAAAAAGAAAAATAAAATATAAAAATCAATGGCACAAATATTCAATATTTATATTTAGCTATTTTTGGGCACATATACATATATACATATACCCCCTTATGGTACACACACACACAAACACACACACACATACATATACACTTGCTGTTTCTAGATAAAGTAAGGCTTTGTTGATAAGCAGCAAAAGTCACCAGGGAGAATCTCTGACCCGGGTCAAGCTGACGAGGCAAAACTGACAGGTCATGAATGTCAAGACCTCTTTCAATTAACCCCACACCGTGTGAATGGTATTAGGTAATTACTGGTTCAGATGTGTCAGGGTGGATTAATCGTGTCTTTATTAGCATTTAGACAATGAAGTAGTTGTGAGTGAAACTTACAGCATGCTGCTACGCTCTATTACCTGTAACATGGTAAATACTGATACTTGAAATATTTTTAACTATGTAAATTTCAGCTTTCAGGCAATAAATTAGCATGATGGCCAAAATACTGTCATCAGTCATATGAACCTCCCTTAAAGGCTTCAGAGTTATGGGTAAGCACACCACCATTTCATTAAAGACTACTTACAGACCCTTCTTGAAAGAGCATGGAAGCCAATATTTGACAAGAATGTTAACTGATGAAAAAAATATGTGTAGCCTTTAAAATTATTTACAGACAATAAACTTTAAAGAAATGTATATTATTGATGTACAAATTATACATTTATTTGATCTAGCACCATAACTAGTTCTTTGTGGCTAATTTGTCTACCTTTCCAACATCCATCAGCATCTTGATTTTACTTAAGAGCAAACACTTACATTCATAATTCCAGGGTTCATTTATAAGCTTTCTGAGCAAGACTACAAAGATAATTTCACTGAATTAGGGCTCAGATTTGTTTTATTCCTTTCTCTACTAGTATTCATTGGTTAAAAATTTTAATTTCCCTCTTATGTAAAAAGGAAGGTGGGAAAGAGATACAAGAACTGGAAAAACGGGAAAGTTTGGAAAGTTTTGCCTCTTCTTGGTTCTCACAGATTTTGGAGGCACCATAGCTGGATAAACACAGAAGTGCACTTGCCAAGCATTCAGGGGCATGACTTTTACTACTGGCCTGGCTTGATCAGAAAATGATGCTTCTATTAGCAACTACAGTTTAGGCCAAAATGTTACTTTTGTTATCCTGTTTTCAATTCTAAGTTACAAAATATAAAAACTACATAATCACTGCTACAAACTTCAACAGTCTGTATGCTCATATGTGCAGATTGCTGTCCTGGTTTTGGCTGGGATAGAGTTCATTTTCTTTCTAGTAGCTGGTACAGTGCTGTGGTTTGGATTCGATATGAGAATAATGTTTATAACACAGTGATGTTTTAGTTGTTGCTGAGCTGTGCTTACACTAAGTCAAGGACTTTTCAATTTCCTGTGCTCTACCAGTGGGCAGGTGCACAAGAACCTGGTGGAAGCATGGCCAGGACAGCTGACCCAAACTGGCCAAAGGGATATTCCAAACCATAGAATGTCATGCTCAGGATATAAACTGGGAGAGTTGGATGGGAGCTGCCAATCACTGCTTGGGGATGGGCTGGATGTTGGTCACTGTGTGGTTTACCAATTGTATTGTGCATTACTCGTCTGTCTTGGGGGTTTTCTCCCTCTCTCCCTCTCTTTTTTATTACAGTTGTTCTAAGTAGTAGTAGGAGTAGCAGAAGAATTAGTATTATCCTCATTATTATTATCTGCTTTTACTTTGTTTCAATTATTAACCTGCTTTTATTTTGACCCACAAGTTCTATTTTCTTTTCTGCTGTGATTCACCTACTTATCCTTTCAGTGGTGGGGATGGGAAAATGAGTTCACTTTCATGTGGCACTTAGCTGCCAGCTGGGGTTAAGCCACTGCATTGCTATAAGTAGATCCCTTTTGTATGGTGGCTTTCTCCCTGTTAAGACCCATGTCTTCAGTCTCTGCAGCTGTCCCTGCCTCTGCTCAGGATAAGGTAATCTGGAGCTCATTTTTCCCAGTGAGTAGGTTCCTGATCCAGGACCTGTATTCTGGAAGCAAGACCAGTTGTGGTGTGAGATGTCAGTCAGAAATGTTCTTTCTTTCACGGGAGAAGATACATGAAGGAGAGCCCTTGTTACCAGGGGTAGCAAAAGTTGAGTGCCTTGATAACAGCAAAGGATTTATAGCCTAAGACCTGGAAAATGAAAGCTGGGCAGAGAAAATTCAGAACAGGTAAATAAATGGCACCACTTGAAGAGAAGTGGTTGTGTGTAGGTACCTGCAAGAAATCTAAAATTAAAAGCTCCATTAAGTTTTGGAGCAGGTCTGCCCCTTTGAGCAGCCTAGGGCAGCGGCTGCAGTAAGAGCTCACATGTAAACTACTACTTCTTTGAAAAAATAGAATGTAGTTTTACATCAGTTTTACTAAAGTCACTGAAATAACACCCATGACATTTGCATCCCTTAATACACATGTCCACAAGAAAGAGTATAGCAATGTTTGCAGGAGAAAAAGAGTGTACTTCAACTAGAGCAGACTTTATGCTTTGCATTTTTATAATACAATAAATTAGATTGAAAGACTCAATTTTTCAGAGCACAACAAACAGCTTCTGCTTGGATTAGCTCCCATTCAGTTTCTCATCTATATGCAAACAGCCAGTGCAGAAAAAAAACTAAAGCAGAACCATGAAAAATCCTCACAAAACACCTCACTGTCCATGCCATTCTGAGTTTTCTGTTTTTTTCTCCTGTACCTCAGGAGGTCATTCTCAATGGAAATTTAGGGAATACGTTTTGCCTAAAAAGGGATCTCCATCTAACATTTCTGTACCTGAAAGTACCAGTTCATGTAAATTAAAATCTTTGCCTCAAAAAGCTTGAATTTCTATGTATCTATAATAAAAAATGTTTATCAAACCCAGAGTAAAATTGCCGGCAAGAGGAACAAGACAAAGGACTATATCACGGAGCAGACTTACAGCTGGGTCTCCACCATTGCAAAGAGGTATTTGAACAATCAAATTTTACTTTTTATGGGCTGGATGTCTGCTTTTCTATGGTCAGGCTTATTCCCATGTAGAATAAAGTATGAAGTTCTCCAAACAATCCTTACTTTTCCTGGGTAGAGGATTTGATGGAGTGAGAGAGAAATTGTGTTCCCAGTTTGAGTTGTGCTTTACTGGCTACACTGAAGAAAAAATAATCTCTTTCCCAAAACATGTGAAGAGCAACAAAGTGGCTTATAACAATCCTTGCCAATGTTTTATTGCAAACACTAATGTAGCAGGATTATTGACCTCTTTTGACTTTTTGACCTTGGTTAACTACATTTTTAAAAAATACCATTTGGTCCATGCATTTTTCTCCATTAATGGCAGTAATTTTTAACCTTGTGGTATTTGTTCAGCATAGTTCAATCAGGAGTAGGGAGAAAATAAATGTTGTAAACATAGATGGTAGCATTATGAATTCTGAGCTTCATCATCGAAAAAGATGTTTACCAATAGTATTTTTTTTTTAATTTTATATTTTTAAAAAAATTATTCTTATCAGTTTGAGAACAAAAGATTGTTATTTCTATTTTGAAATCTTCATGATTTTCACACAAATTGTAATCAGAAATATCATTAAAGTATATGAGCAACTTGGTTTCATTTTTTGTTAATCACTTAAAATAAAAACAGTACATATGTCATTATGCATTGTTGACCTTTAGAAACACAATCTCTTCTTTCACTAATGTCTCAGCTTCTTGCTTAGGTGTTGGCTTTAGTGACAGAAAGCACAAATTTGATGACAGAATGAAAGGCTGAAAGCACCTAATTAATTATAATCATTAAAAAGTTTCATATTTGTCTTTGTACATGGTACATATCCTATATTTTAACTGAGAAAGGATCAGCACTTCCATGTACTTTTAAACACCAGAATTATTTTAGGAAGCAAATTTCCATTTCAAAGTTTTTCCTTTTTTCTTCTAGGAGCATG
The DNA here is from genome assembly GCA_013399195.1 of Dicrurus megarhynchus. Classification (NCBI taxonomy): domain Eukaryota; kingdom Metazoa; phylum Chordata; class Aves; order Passeriformes; family Dicruridae; genus Dicrurus; species Dicrurus megarhynchus. The sequence continues at coordinate 1,056,850 of VXAD01013355.1, forward strand.
TCACAAGGATATATTTCTCCCTGTCCAGTACTTTACACAAACACTGACTTTATCAACGTTCAGTCACACAGGGGCTTCCCCTTTTTCAAAGCCAGAGAAACAGTACTTCACTGCTTCAGTTGTACTGCTCCTCATAGAAATTCTTTTTTATAATACAACATTATAATAATCCACTCTTCTTGGTCTTAGTTTTTGCATGTAGATATGTTGCCTTTACAGTCCCAGAGATAGAATATCCTGAAACCCAGAAGTGATGGAATACGGGCAGTGCTGTAGGGACATCTTCATTCCAGTCCCATTGATTCACTGAGCTGTCAGGGGTGCTAAGTCTTCCAGCTACAAGATTAGTTACAGGAGATATTAAGGATATTAAGGGTATAGTCCACCAGTGATTTGTTCTAAGAGCAGTACCAACACAAGACTCAGCTGCATTTGTGATGTCAGAAACCACAGATTTTCTGCTTTCATTACAGCACTGATAACATCAGAGCTACCAGGGCCTGTGAAGAGTAATATAGTTAATATTTACAGATTTTTTGTTTGTAGCAAATGATGTGCATGGCCCTAATAAAATTTACTGGTTTTTTACAAATGGGAAATAAAAATCCATCAGTGTGAAACATACAAAGTCTCAGGTAATTTGAGATTTTATGTTAATCTAATGGCACTTGTGAGCTATTTAACAGGGGAAAAGAGCTGCAGAAAGGATAACACACCTTTCTGCACCTTTGCAGGTTTTTCAGTCAAAAAGGTGAAAAAAAAGTCTTTCGGATGTAAAGCAAGATAGAAGATACTGCATACTCTGGTACTGTAACAACTGATGGACCAAAACATTCTTCAAACCAAATATTTATCTACCTGATAAGACTGAGTTTTGAAAAAGTATTCAACTCTTCTCTAGACTGAAGTGTTTGCTGCATCATGTATTAATATTAATTAAATCACTCAGTATCTCCTTAATCTTGGTTGCCTTTTCAAAAAGGAAAAAAAAAAAAAAGCATTGTTTTCCATTAAGTATAATGTAATATGATTTGGCTGATGTTAATGAATTGAACTGCAATGTGATGATCCATTTCTTCCAGAAGTATTCCAAAACACTACATGTCTATTCCTTGGATTAATAAATAATTACGTAGGAAAAAAGAGGGCAAAAAGGTAGGCATTTTAGAAACTAAACTAAGCAAACTGGTTTCTTTTAAAATTAACTTGATTTTTCTATACCAGACCAAAGTAACTTCCAGCTACCAAGTGTGCACATTTAATGCTGTTTAGCTTTTTTACTGAAATACCAACAAGCAGGACATGAAGCCTTAGTAATTACAAAGTACAGTGCAGCAATTTCTTGTGCTGATTAGTGCTGATATATTGGTATGTTGCTCTTTGAATCCAGAGGTCGTGCCTTGCAGTGAAATTCAGGTGGGTTTCTTAACGTTTTTTTCTGAAATACTGCAGTACAGAAATACTGAGATCTATTTAAAAAATCTTAACCTCCTTCAATGCCACTGAAAGCATTAAATCCTAACCTCTATATGGCCCTATTTTACCAGTTTGTGAAGTGGAACTAGACACCTTCATTAGCCTCTCAGCTAAGTATTCAAAACCTGAGTGTTAGCCAGTCCTCCCAGTATAGAACACTCTTTATGAATAACCTGGGAAACATTCAGAGAGAAAATAGGCCTTGCTCTCAAATCACTCCAAAAATCTTCTCTTGCACCATAAAACCCCTGGATTCCACCTCAGGCTGATGCAATTTAGAGGCTGCTTCAAGGATTCAGGGGAGAACAATAATTGATTACTTCTTTCTTCTTTTGTTTTATTTTCCTTTTGTCCCTCCCTTGGGTTGTGCAAAGCAACAATTTATAACAGAATCTGGATTAAACTGCTCTGGAAAATATCCAGTTCACGAAGTGTAATAGCTATGAAATACCATCATATCGTTAATGGCCAGAAATAGCTATGTTATATATTTCTTTTGAAATAGCAGCAGCAAGTTACATAAATGTTTCCTTATATGATTAACACATTAATCTATTATGTAATGAATGTCAGGGCTCACACTCAGTAAATGTCCTTACAGTAACCTGTAAAAGTGGTTATAATGTATAACAATATCTTTTAAACATGCTTAACTAATTATGTTATGAAAATATCCTGAAATGCTACTACACTCAATACTATATTTGTAATTCTAGAATGATTTTTTGTAGTTAAAATAGTGGTTTTTATTTGATCAATATCATGTACATGAGTCATGATACTGCTCAAAGATAACATCTGCAGTTCTGCGAACATCTGTGTGATTTTTGCAACCACGTGAATACCATTTTCATGATAACAAAACTGACTTCCAGCCTCACCAACCACACTGATGGACTTAATCAATGAGCACACCTTTAGCATTTAGCACACACCTTTTGCTTAGATTTTGCTGAACAAACACTTGACAACAACTTTAACTACAAGGGGTTGTTTCTCACTTCTACAGTTAATTTGCCTACTGAAGGCAAGTTTCTCATTAGTTGTGAGGAACACAGATTTAAAATTCAGTGATGTGTATTTTTAAGCAAATTCAGTCAGTCTCTAGTCCACCAAAATCTTACAGAATGCATGCTTAGGAAGTTTTAAGGGGAGTAGTGTCTTGTGCCTGGAAGCTCACTTTAAACGGGAGCAGTTCAAAGCATTTACATCAAAGCCCTATTTCTTTTGCCATTAAAGATTGTGGAGGTGAGTTTGGCAGACACAACGTCTTCAATTCAAAGCCAAAGGCAAATATATACAGCTCTAGGCTTGTTCTGTTCATGTTTTCATTAATTCAAAAAAACCATATTGCTTTAGGCTTACTTTATACTATAGATGATAGAATCACTTCAGCCAAAGTAAGAATCCTTTAAATCATCCACAGAATTATCTTAGATAAGACATTGAAAAATTTTGTGGTCCCTATTTTTCTATTAAAAAGCCCTTCCAATTTCTCTTTCTCTTTTGCAAGGAGAGCCATGCCCTCACTGGTAGAAGATAGTTTACTAATATGCTCAGCAATGCTGATGGTACTAATTCTCCAGATTGTTCTGAGATGGGTGAAGGAGTTATGGAAATGGAAGAAGAAAACTGGGTGGGGATCAAGTGATTAAAAAAAGAAAGATATTTTAGCATTTCCACGGCTCTAGACTGTAGTGATTTTGTAGATAACTAAAAAACGTCTATTTTTGAACTTAACACACCTGCAGTGACCCATATTGCCCCTATTAACAGTTGTGGACTGTCAGTGTATCTGTTGGCTCCTCAGCTGCATGTGAGAAAGGACAACAAAAAGAAGGGCGTATTTGTTAATGGGGTTTGTTATCTGTGGGACTTGCAGTGACAAATATAAAGGAATTAAGAAAATAAGACAAAAGAGCAGTGAAAAATAAGCTATATATAGACAGCTATTAGAACATTTGGGGTAACAATCTTCATTTCTTCAGAAGGAAAGGAAAATCATAGATTTAGACAGCCTTATTTTCATATGTTTCTTATACACCGTTCATAGTTACAGCTAGAATACATCCTAACCATACCAAACCATGGTTCTGGTAGGGAGCTGACTGTTAAAGACCAAGAAGTAAGGAAAAAGGGAATACTCTCCTGGGTTGGGCATAGAAACCTTTGCATTTGGGGTCCCGGGTGGTGTGGGTGTCAGCCATGGAGAATCAGGCTGCATGAAACCAGCTTTTCAGAAAAAAACCTCTTCCAAAACCCCAACAGAGTTGGGAAATCTCCTTATCCAGCATGTAAACAGAGTTGCTGCGGCAATATTTGTAGGGGTAGCTGTCCCTCCAGCTGGAATGAGATCGACGTGCACTCACTTCAAAATGCCTGGAATACTGATGTGGTGACTACTATTAATGCTGATACTACAATTTGTTAGTGAAGCCTGAGGTACCTGGAGTCGTCTGTGGTTGCAGAAGTTTTGTTCACTGGGTTTTCCCAAAGCTTGGTGTGAGCATGTGTAACGAATCAATGAGTTTAACCAACTCAATTACTTATATCCCTACAAAAGCTGGACACTCAGATACTTCCCCCCCACACACACTTGAATGGAAAGATCACAGGGGATCTTTTGGTCTTTCCATACACATTAAATTATCACTGGGGTTTCTCAAATTCCAAGGCCCTGTTTGCCCTTACTAAAGACTGCTCTATTTCACACATACAAGAATTCTCAAAGGATGAAAGCTCTGCCTGTGCTTAGGGTAAAAAGGAAAAGCTTGTTCATTTGTGGTGATATAAAAGCTTAGGCCAGAGTTTTTAAGCACACAGGACAATACTCTCAGTAGTATTGTTAACAACAGAAAGTTACGACAGGAAAGAAGAAACAGCTCAGTGGGATTGAATAAACACGTGCTGGGGAAGTAAGAGATGCTTTCAAGAAATGAAGGAAGTTAATGTTTTGGGTTAATGAGAATTTTCTGGAAATTCTTGGGAGGTCTAACTGTATTCTGAGAGATCTTTGGTTTCTCGTGATTGCAAAGCTTCTGAATTCCTCCTCACACACACACACACGCAGACACACACAAAAAGCCAGTTCTATGCACTATATAGTTGTGCAAAGTGAAGCTCTCTGTATGTGCAAAGTGAAGCTCACAATCTTCTCTGCATTCCAGAGAAGCCAGTGCTGGAACGCCACTGAGGTCCTGGCATCTGTGTTTTTAGTAGGTGATTGGATGGAAAAAAAGCCTTTTGGGAGGTTCTAACCAAAAGACAGCTGTAGCAACACAGGGATTATCACTGTCAGAGTTGTGCATTTGCCTCACCCCACCCACGCTTGTGTGTTTGCTAATGGAGTAATTTGATTATTTTTTAAAAGGTATACTCACTGCTTGGTTTGTTTAATAATCAAAGATCTGAAAAACAGAGTTTTTTTATGATGGGGTTTAGATTATCTGCCTTTATGCTTGTGTTTCTTCTAGTGCTCTCCCTTCTCACTATCCTATTAATCCCCTGATGTTTGAAACCCTTGCCTCCTCTGCCCTGCTTTTGGAGCTGTTCTTTTCCCATCTTTCACCATCCTTTGTTTGTTACAAATAAAATGTGATCATAGTTACACACCTGCTGTTCTCATTCCATGATAACATCAGAATACTACTTTCCCAGCAATGTGAAACCAACAGCAGTCAGAGCTTCTTGTTGGATTTTTCTTCTCTTTTTTTGTACATCTTTTTGAATATTTGACATTAAGAGAAAAGCAGACTTTTACATTACTGCTGTTTTGAACAAGCAAGGTTTCCATTTCTTTGAAGATAAGAACAAAAAATCTATTCTTTGGGCATATCTATGCTGTTTTGCTCTATAATGACAATATTGACTCTTCTCATCATCTGCCTTGAGGCAAGGGCAATAAAGATGCTTAATTTGCCTCTCGCCTAACCTTGACATTTATTTTAAAATATGTGATGTGTTATGGGAGAATCACATATATCGTAACCACCTCCCTTCATTTCAGTTTATCTAAAATGCATATCCCTGCTCATGCTACCTTTACCCCTCTTTTCACTAAGTTATTTCAGAGTTGCTTCCTCTATTTAATTCTTAACTATTGGAAGTTGATACTTTTTTTTGCTTTTAGTTTTGTTTGCTCAGCTCTACCCTAATTCTTTGAATATACCCCATGACCTTCACCTTGTTTGCACTGTTAACAGTGCTAGCTCTCTATTTATTGCCCTTTCTACAACCCATTTTTCCGATCACCGCCATGTGTTTGCTGTTGCCATCTGCTTGCTGCACAATTACATCTCACCTAAAAACCTGTCTGTGCTCACATGAGTTGCAGATGGAGAGATCTTTTTGTGGGTTTGTTCACAAGTTTATTTACTGTCAAAGAAAAAGGAAAAATTACCTGAAGTGATTACTTCCTCTTAGTCTCCATTTTGTGAGGTGGGAAAGGTAAATTAGTCTTGTGTAGAAATATGGAATCAATTATGTTGTTGGTGCTAAGAAATTTTGCATATGTATTTATTAACTTACACAGAGATATATATTTGGGTGTAACAACCATAGAAGATTTTCTCAGTTCCTTACTTGCATTGAATTAGGCTTTCCTGTTATCAGCTGCAGCATCTGAGTCAGAAGTTAATCTGTTGCAGCCTTGGGGTAACTGTATAATGCCAAGATTACAGAGAATGCTGTTACCATTTGCATGCCCCTCAAATCAATTAATTAAATGAAGCCAATGAAACTACAAGCTAAGTAAAACATTATCATCACAGCAGATTTTATTTGTGATTATGTATCTAGAAATCTGAAATACCACTGCTTAGACTCTAATTTCATCTAATTGCCTTTGAATTTGTATTGGTAAAACTCAAGTTGGAAATTAATTAATTCTCCTTGCAAGGAGAATTATATAGGATCTTGGCAAACATGAGTGTTGTTTATAATCATTTTATGAATAATGAAATTAATTCTATAGTGTATTTGGCAGATGTATCAGAATATTAGATGGCTTGGGGTATATGATAACTTCAATACCACATACTAGAATTATTAGATTACAAAATATTTTAGAATTTGCAAAGTCTTCAATACTGAGAGTATTTTCTATTATTGACATTGTAATGCTAAATATGCACAACTTTTATTTGAAAAATTCAAACTGTATATGATCACAATTTTACAATATGTGTATTATAAATGAATATACGTATCTTCAAGTCCAATGTTGTATGTTTTCCATAATTTCCTGAAAAGTTAAATCTTTTTTGTTTTTTAATGAAAATTCTGGTGTAACCTACTTCAGTCCTACCCAGGGAACAGCTTGTGCCAAGAATCTGTAATGTGGAAATAATTCAGGCTTCTAAAAAGATAGACAAGAAGCTTTTTGCATCATGTGTACAATTGACTAGAAAGAAAAATTGCAAAATTCTGAATTATTATTTTTGTTCTAACCATCTGTCAGCAAATTTCACTCTTTTCTTTCCCTTGACCTAAGCTGTCTGTTTTCTCTAATGAAGCTGAGCCATCCCAGGACACAGAGAGAACTGAAATGAAAGAACATGAGGTAATCAAAGGTTCTTGTTTAATAAACCTTTATTAAACCCCTTCACGTTCCTTCTCATTATGTTGATTTGAGTCATAGGAAAGAATTAAAAAATATATTCAGAGAAACTGCCTGCTGTGGAAAAGTTTGGTTTGTGAGGAATGTGGTGGTATGCCAGCTCTTTCAGCACGGAAAGAGAAAAACTTAGAATACTTACCAATTAAGGTAATGTAATTCAGCAAGCCAGAGCCAACTGCAAAATAGTCCTGCTAATACTGAAATAATGTAACAGAAGCATAGCAGTGCAATCCTAGCAAGGATTTGTGAGAATCAGTTCCTATAAAACAATTTTACAATAAAATTAATTTGTGGCTGAAGATCTTCGCCAAGGAAAGTAATACCTGAGAGGAAAAGAACTGCTTCACTCTTTATGTGATAGCATAAACCAACAGAGACTAAATAAACCATTATTAAAGTCACTATTGAGCAAGAGGATAATGGAGTCGTGCAAAAATACACTTTAATTGGTAGCACCTTAGAGTCAAAATAGATACGTTGATTTACAGAAGCTGAGAAGGTAGTCTTTTCTTCAAAGAAGTCCAGTTCAAGGAGCTTTGAATTATATAGGACTGAAGTAATAGTATTTCTCTCACGACAGTTCCTTAGTGTAGAGATGCTTCTACAGGGTGAATTTATTGATTGCTTCTTTGATGCTACTGGCTAAAAGGAAATGGCACCGTATTTTCTCAGATTGCGAGCTCAGTTTTAAGGATTTCAACATTAGTTCTCTTGCCTTGTGGAATGAAAAATGAACTTGTAAATTTGCTCTTGACCTTGAGGGATAACTGTCATAAAAAACATGTATGTTCTCCATATGTAGATTAATATTGCTCTTGCCTGTCTGATTTCTAATGAGAATACAAACTCTTTCCTGATCAGGTCATGGCAGGAAGGATGGTTCCTTTTCTATATTTGGCATTCAGTTTAGCTACAGTTTTAGATGTTTAACCCAGGTAAGCTTGCATTTCTCTTTGGCTGGACAGAAACAAACCAGTCTGTGAGAAACTCTGATATAAAATACAGTTCTCTTAATAACATTAGTGTAGCTGACAGTGAATACTATGAGCATCATTAAAGGAAAGAATATGTCTACACATACTCTGAGATGCTGTACTAGCTGTGAGGAGATTAATAAATCCTTTGGCACCCCAAACATTGGACTTCCACGTCAAGCAGCAGAACTGAAAGAGTGGAAAATATCTGTGACATTATGCAGAAATTAAATCAAGACTCAGAGCAAAATTTTGCAGACTAGCCACATCTATTAAATTTCTGAATAAACTCCTGTTTATAAGCTCTTGTTTCTGAATAAGTTCTTGTTTTTACTTTCTTGTTTCAGACACAACTCTACCACACAAAAAGCTAATCAATCCAAGACCCTCAAACATGCCATGTTCTCCCTGTATTGATTTTCTAGCTGTTGCCCATTCAGAGAAAGCAGCTGAGGATTGTACATTTGCTTCATACATGTATAATTTTGTGAGAACATCTACTTCTTTCTTCTCCTGAAGGTATGCACCCAGGCAGGACACCAGCTGTACTGTATCCATAATAGTAGGATTGGTGGAGAAAGTTGGAAGGGGAATCAGCAAGCAGAAGAGAGAGAAAAGATAACCAGAAGGGAATAATTTATCTTGTAATATAGATTTCTTGTCCTAACAGCAGGCTTTAATTACCTTATTAAACTAATTAAATTTGGATGGTTTTTTTTTCAATATCCAATAAAGTCAAAAATTCTAGAGCACAGAGTGAATATTTTTATTTTGAAATTCCCTATGTTTATTTATTTCCTACCAAAGAAACTCCTAGGAGCTTGAGAATATATTTATTGATGCATTATAGGATTTTAGGTAAAAATAAATCTCTAGTCAGACAAATTTATTACCTAAATAATAAGCAAGAAATTGCTGTTATCTATATTTCAGTAGGGAAATATTCAGCAAACATCAAAATTCAGTGATTTATTTGCCAAGGTTTATACAGCAACTTTGATGCTTTGAATGAAGGCCAAATTCCTCTGACTCTAGCCCTCAGAAAGAGATCAGCTTTGCCTGCTGACAGGGCAGGTGTCCAGCAGCATTTCTGTTTAATCCTCTGCAGCAGGACTGTACTGGACTCCAATACTTTGACTACATCCATGTGTGTCAGTGCACCCTAAAAGACACAGCAGGGCACAGCCAGGTGCTCACTGCTTTTTCCACACAATATACAACATTAAGGCAACTGTCATATACAGACCTGACAGAAACAAATTGCACAAAACTGATGAAGCACGGAGAATTAGTTAGTAATAGTGGCCAATTCTAGTCAATACTGACCTTTAGTCAAGTGGCAATATTTTTAGGTGATGAGTAACTGCAAACACACAGTGCATATACACCTGTCAGAATCTTTGACTTTCTACATGGCTTTTGTCTCTTTAACCAACTCTTTTTCTTCTTCCACTGTATTTGTCTATTAAAAGACACAAAATGAAAGCAGTCTAACTTTTTCCCAAAGATTTACTTAATTTACAAGAAATTTTAAAACATTTTTTACCTAGAGCAAATAATAATGTATTAGCTCCTGCAACATCAGCTTTACATTCTGAGGTGATAAACAGTTTTTAAAGTACATCTGGTATCTTTCATCTCTCAGTCATAACTTTGCTTCTAAACAAGTGAAAATATACCATGACCAGTTTAGATAACATTCCTGTAAAAGTATGGTAAACCTCAGAGTTGACTAATGCTAGGATTTATTAATTTATTAATAGGATTACTCATGGACATAAGAAATATGCCTAACTGTTGATATATGTAAACATTATCTTTGGATCTAACAAAAAACACCAAATAAAGTCTCTAAGTCTTGTACTCTTGCACTTGTGTTACACCAGTGCAACAATGATGCAGAAAAAACTCAATTTAAAAACGCTACCGTACGTATGACAGGTTCTTCTTGAGATCTCCATTTCACACTTTGAAGCAGTTTTACATAAGTACTCTATATTCAGTGAAGTGGAAGGAACTGCTCTTAAAAGTAATGAGATCCTATTAGCCCTTTCAATTTTAACAGCAGTCCTCTTAAGAACAAGACCCTTCATGAAAGCAATCAGAAGCAATCTTGCATTAGTAACAGTATAGTTAGAATTATATACACTGCTTCACCTATTTTCTGAGAAGTATAATAGTGTATCCAGAGCTAGGAATTCAAGTTCTAAATTGAAAAAAAATATAAGCAACTCATGTTGGAAATCAGGAATTTTTGATTCAGCAGGAAGAGCTTCTTTGTTTCAAATAGTAGTAAATACTGGAAAATTGAAGAGAATCATTGATTTTAATCCTTAAAGAAGGGCTAATTCTGCCGTTACCCTCATCCAGTTTAGAAATATATGAGCTATATTTTTTCCCCTCTGTATTTGATATTCATCTTAAAAATTTCAATTTTCAGAATTTGTTTTACATTGCATTTCGGTCCTGTGCATGTTAAATTCAATATAAAGTTATCTATCATCATTTTCCATTAAATAATTGTTATCACTTCAAATTTGGCAACCTGTACTTTCCATCCTGCCATTTCCCCTTCAAGTCCTTTGGGAATGAGAAAAATGAGAATAACTTTGCAGTTTCTTGAAGGAGGCACTAAAACATTGCAGAAAATACATACTAACATTTATGAGGAGAAGAAGAAATGGGAAAGTCCTTTCAAGCAGGGTATTAAGCTGCTTTCACTTTTTTTCTAAGTGAAGTAGACAGGGATTTTCCTGAATACTGAACTGAGAAATGGTGCTTCACTGCCTGGGAATACCAGATGCAATAGGTAGTGGTGACACTCGGGCTTCAACTGGGAACTGGAATGGTTCTAGGAATGCTCTTCAAGGACACTAAGTTTGAACAGTGAGACAGATTCTTAAACTTTGTTCTTCATTCAATCATAGTGCTGCATGTTTCAATGTGTCATGGGTAGGACACAGAAAGTGCATGTGTAACAATGACACGAAGCGTGTGCTACTGGTAGCTTTGCTGCTTTATAGTGAAAACCAAAACTGAATGTGAAATAAAAGTCACTGCTATAAGGTTAAATAAAAATTAGAGATTAATAATGCAATAAAAGAGCACTTTCATCTTTTTGGAATGACAAAACATAGCAACCACTACATGAATATTAGGGAAACAGTAACAGACTGGCAAATGAAATGAGCTGGAGGTATCTGGTGGCACTTCTTGGGGACTTTCTCACTATCCATTTCACTTGTGCTGCATCTACAGAGACATCCACTTCTCCTGAAAACAAGTCTTTCTCTTTCAGGAATGAAGTAGGAGCCTGGTCCTCATATATTTAATGCTGGCTGAGACTTTCTAACATTCCTTTTAATGCTCACATTCCTGAAAACAAAATGAACAATGCTTAGGACTGAAGTTTATCTCAGTGCCTCTTAAGCCCTGGAAACCACATAAAATCTCTTCAGGCTAGGTTCCCTAGTGCTTTATTTTCTTCACGAATACAAAATAATTTCAAAATACTTAAATTTGAGTTCATTAGATATTCATTATCCTGCTTCTGCATTAGTCTTTTGCTTGCCTTTTCTGAGCAAATTATACCCTTCAATTATTAATGCTGTGACACATGTCAAACATCCAAGTTTTTAATCAACCAAATATCATTTACAGCAAAATGCTGCCCATGTAATAAAGCCTTTGCTTCCTACTTGTTAATCCCTACATTATCAAATATATTTGTTAACCAACCCACCATTCTCTTTTTTGTCCCTTCTCTGACCTTATGGCAAATACTTCCTTTTTTGCCAATATTTAGACTTTTTTTAATGGCAGAATAGTTCATACCAATCTGGTGGGTTTTGTGAACCTGTCTCAATAAATCAGTAAACTGGTGTGAGAGAGGTGCAGTTCTTCTTTGTTCCATAGGGTTTACTGAACATTATTCCACGGTCAAGGCAGCTGACATTCTGCTGGCAGCACCATCTGTTCACGGACATATTTATCTCCATGTCACATCTGTCTCTAAGACTCGACCTTTGGTCAGCAGAATTAACAAAACAGCCACCCGAGCTCCTGACCCCTTCACCTCCCCATTCCAGATCCTTACAGTAGCTTTTAATCTGTGTAAACCCATTCCCAGTAGTGTTATTAACACCCACATGGAACATAAGCATGGAGGAGTGTCCAGAGCGTTGGAGGAGTCTTGGCAATATTTCAGTATCAGCAAGGATTTGGGCTCCTCAGAGTGAACAAGTCTCCCACAATGTCATGGCAAGAGATGGGTCCCATTGTCAGTCTCATCACCACTGCCATTTTATAATCTCATCACAAAAGTGATGTTACTTGGTGTTCCTCATTCAACCTAATCCTTTAAATTCTTAACTTCATGAGAATTTCACATTCTTCTCTTCCAATCTCTCCCCCTCCATTCCTATCACTCTTGTAAAATTATAACTTTTCTATTTGTAGGGGAAAAAAGCTCAAAAACATAAATACTGATTGTCAAGAAACCAGAAGGTAAATTAAATTTTAAAAAATCCCCAAAAAAATGAAACCACATATTTTTTCTCTTTAGAAAAGTCTATGACTTTTTGAAGCATATATGAATTTGGTAATTCCAGTGATTACTTTACCAATGACAATTAAAAGTACTGCAGAATAAAAAGATGCAAACTCATCTATCCTCAGGGGTAAGAGGTTGAAGAGAAGATAAATGTCTTTAGTTATAATCTTTTGCTTTAGCAAAATCTCTGGTTGAATTCCTGAAATACTTCCTGAAATATACTCTTGTAAAAAGTCCAAGTTTACAGTGAAATGAACCTATACACATGGAGTGCAGTGCCATAGACAACGTCATCCTTCAGAAACATTTTAAGGGAAACCTAGCGTAACAGCAAGTCAATTTTTTTGTGACATACTGGTAAGCTGCTGTGAAGATATTTCCTTCCTTAATTCTAGCACAAAAAATTTGTTGAGTTGACAAATAAACAAGAAATGGAAAATTTTGAGACTGAGGTATACACAACAGCATATTTCATAATTGGAATTTTAAAAAACATCTTGTAGCTACTAATTGTATTTTGTCTTAAAGGAGTAATGGAGAAGCATCACTGTCCAACTCAGGCAAAATTCAAGATATCCAATGAAAAAATAGGGGAACAGCAATCAACAAAAAGAAAAAGAAAGCTCCCTAAAGAAACAAGGAACCCATAAAAATGCTTTTTACAAGAGTGGACTTCCCATGGCAGAATTATGGCTCTTAGGGGCAAGGCAGAACACAGCAGAGAGGAGAGAGGCTCAGACAACAGAAGTTGTCAATATCCAGGATGCGTAAAGGAAAAGTCAGAAGGATTGTCTCTCAAAAAGAAAGAATTAGAAAAATTACCAAATAAAGGGTAGAAATGTTCACAGAACCGAGGATCTGTTTTCAAAGTCAACAACGATAAGCAGGTTTGGTTTGTTGGTTTCAAATCTGGCAGCGTTACTATTAAATTTAAAATGGATTTAAGGGCAGAGGTGAGTGTGATTTGTAAAGAGACTTTACAAGAGATGATCCCTGTCTCCAGATGGAGTGGTTACAGAGAGTGCTCAATAGCCCTGGGGACATATGAGTTGCCTTGTTTAGTGCAAAGTCTACCTCAGTGACACAGGAAGGCGTGTGCCTTCAACACTAATAGGATTCCAAACACTGAAACCCCTAACTAAATCACAGTCTTTGAGAGGGTGATTAAAAGCAATTGGAAGAAGCTTGGCCTAAATCTGTAAATAATGGCCTAAAATCATGAAACAAGAGACCTTATTTCATGCTTTTTGCTTATGCATTTTTGCCATTCTTTCTGCTCATCTGGCTAAAGAACATGGAAACACCAAAGCAGCAGTCCTTACTGAGCTGACAGTGTAGTGGGCCTTTCAGAGCTGATGTTAGTCATCACTTAGCTAAGCTATATATACATTTCTTAATAGCATTAAAGTGTGTTAACAGTAATACATTGTTAATAAACAACTGCAGTATTCCAAAATGTCCAGCCTCCCTGAAATGCTGCAGCTAAAGGCTTCAAAACATTGTACAGGTGTTTTTTTATTGATTCCCATGACACCTTAGACACATATTTTACAGATTGACACAATGGAACTTGCAGAAATGTTTTATCCAAGTTTCTGACTGATTTTGTCACTTCATTCTCTATATATTTCTGTAATTTCCTGATGTCTAGGTAATATGTAAAAGGAAAATAAGGTTCTTTCAATCTTTTTTTTTTTTCACTCTTTACCTCATTAAAATATTTCTTGTTCCCCTTTAAGTAATTTTTAGTATAGGTTTTTTTCCAACAGTGACTTAAGAAATTATTTTTTTTCAAGCTATGGATCTGTTCATTTAAGGGAGAGCTACATGTTCCGTAAGTGTACCATGGGAGAGTTCACTAGGATAATGATAGCAGCTTGACAGAGACCAGAAGCAGCTTTCTTCGTTGTTCTTTACAGAGTGCTGTCCCATGTCAGTGGCACAATTACTGTATTTGTGGGCAGCCTGACTATACCTCGAGCAGCCCAGATGCACAGCAAAGAGATGTGCACGGAGACCAAAATTCCCACCTGTCTTCCTTTTATTTTAGTCCTATTTAGTTTGTTTGCTTTGTTGTTGTTTCACATGTAATTAATTAGAGAGGATGCGGAATCCCCATTCTTCATTATCTCTAAAACATGAAAGGACAAGGCTCTGAGCAACCCATCATCTGTGACAGATGTTCTAGAGATTTTGAGGTTAGCTAAGAGAACAAGTCCCCTAGATAAAGTCTGGAGCTAATGAAAACACTGATTATATTGTTTGACTCAAAAATATATAAACTTTTCATATAAAATTCAACAACTATATATAAAATTTTGAAATAAAAATTGTTATTGGTTCTACATAATTTACAAAGTTACTAACAGATGTTACAAAATCACCTACAAAATAAATATGGGATCACCTTAGGATTTTATCAAAGTTTTACAGATTAATTGGGATCCGTTTTACTCAGTGTGACATATTTAGTTAACCTGAACATAAATTATTGTCATAATGGCATTTATCAATGCAAATATGAGTGATATCTACCAATTTAATATTTAATTTCGCGTGCTCACTACAATTTCTTGTGGCCAGCATGGCCAGGTTTTCTGTTCTCCAAAACTATATTGTGTATATAATAATTAAAATGAGATACAGCTGCAAACATTCTTTATATCAAAAAACAATTATTACTCTGCTGACAAGGAACCTTTTACTGAAATCTGCTCTAAATACATTAATACATATTATCTTAATGGATTTCTTCTCTATTGGAAAGGTATCATAAACGTAAATCTTCACAGCAATAAGCAGTGAAGAGAGACATGCTTTCTGTGTGTCATGTACGACTAAGAATAGTAACTGAGATGAGTCCTTCACAACAAAAGTATTGCACAGAGATCCACTATAATGCAAAACTAAAATCTCCTTCAAGTTCAGGTTAAAAGACAAGAGAAATTAACACAATCTTCAGGCAAATGAAAAAATACAGGGTTAATTCACTAGAGTAAATCTACTGTAAATCTCTGGTGACTCAGAGGTTTCATGAAGCACTTTCACCAATTAAATGCTATCCTTCACAAGAGGTATTTCCCTCAAAGCACAGGTAGGGATCTTCTTTGTCTACAGTAAAATTCAATAAACACAAAGCAAAAATAATAGTTGTCCCTAACTGCTCTGAGAGAAAAATTAGCACTCACCAGATTATTTTTTCTGGTAAATTCCTGTTTTATGGTTACAGTCTAATAGATCTTGGCTTGCAGGAACATTCACTGAAAGTCTGAAATATTTATACTTCAAGCAAGCATTGGAGCACATCTCAGAAAATAAATTTAAAATATTAATTTGAATGTTTGCAGATAACTAAAAATACTGGAATTAATACTAGAAACTGGATGTTGGCAAAGAAATGAATACACCAGATGAGCAGATTCTTTTCGTGCAACCTATGCTGTCCTGTCCCCAGTGCCTCCTCTACCTTTCTTTTATATAAAATGACAGCATGGAAATTCCAGCTTATCACTCTGCATCTACTAACAGCTGTGCAGTCTGAACGATTTAAATCAAGCAACATTTTCTAAATAAAATATAAAAATACAATAAAAATGTTGACTAATCATTACTAATCGGCAAACCCAGAGTTTAAAATAAACATTGAAAATTTTGAACCTATTGAACACATAATAATACTGAACAGCTTGTGCAAAAGACAAGAAAGCTCTATTTGCTGTACAAATATATTTGCACACAAATATAAAGAGATATTTGTGTGCAGCATATTTGCCTAACTCCTGAAAAATGACAGTCCACTGTTTCCAAAGTTGATCTGCCATTGAGAAGAAACAGACCTCATGAATGCAGCTTATTATTAAGTAACATGAATAAATCACCAGCACAGGTAAGGAACTGGGTACAGACAGCATTCATATATTCTTTAGTTTCTGTGCCACACAGCACTCTCAGTAAATGCTCATAGCAAGGCGTGTATTAAATATTCATCCGTGCACCTTGAGCAGAAGCAGGGATATTAAGCACAATGCAAAGGGGACACGGCAATTCGCCCCCTGCACATTGGCTCTGTTTCAAGCTTACATTCTCACTGCTCTCCCTGCAGCTGGCTTTACCCTCCCAGGTGCTGCACTGCCACCGAGGGGCTGCCAGCCACGGGTCTGGCCCAAGGCCTTCCCCAAGGAGGCTGGCATAGAGTCAGACAATGACAATACAACACCTGTAATCAGAAAACAGAAATAGAGAGGGTGGGTTCGTTTGGTTGGTTGGTTTTGTACTGGAACAAGCTTTCATTGTATTAATTTTTTAATAAATGGAATCTTTTGAGTGTATTCTGGTTTTAGATGCACAAAAGCCAGGTTGTACAGAAGCACAAGCTGCAAAACCCAACCCCAGAATGATGAATACTGTTCAATATATAGCAAATTTGCTTTATTTCATATGCTTTATTTAATCCAGTCACAGTGTCCCTTAATCCAATGTTGAATAAAATACTTATTTGAAGATATGGAAAGTAAAAATGAATGACTATTCTGAATTACAGTGTATAGAACACTTCAACCATTTATTTTGACAACTTACCCATTCACCTTTTCAGGCGGTATCATTCTTATCTGGGTTTACTGAACCACAACGGCAAATATTATAGAAATAGTGCAACATGCAGAGAAATTTAATAATAGGGGTGTTTCTAAATATTATTCATTTATGTAAAAAGAAAACCAAAACCAGAAACATAAAATAGAAATACCAAGAAATTTTGGAGGTTTTGATCAAGTTAACAAAAAATAAATGTTCATTAGGTAAGTCAAGAGTTACCCAAAGGTGCATCTCCAAACTAAGGATATTGCACCTGAGAATAATAGTGCATCTATGACAATTTGAAACAGTTAAATATTTGTACTAAGACAGATACTTATATTTGTTAAAAATACAGAATTTAAACCATGAAGTACTGCACTTTAAACCAGAAAATACTCCAAATCTGGTGCATACATAGATTCACCATGAGTTTCAGTCATGAAAATCTCAGCTTGCAGGATCAGGACACTGGCAAAGGTCCAGCAACTTAATTAATTTAAATTAGCACAACAAAAGGATGAACAAATCTTCACTGTGAACTATCCAGTTAGAATAGACAAAGGGCAAGGTCTTATGACAGACTTTTTACTTCCAGTATTGGTTTACAATGTAAATGACTCAAATGATATTTAAATTTATTTTCAGATTATTTTGATGACTATCTAAAGAAAACAAAATGCTGTAGTAAAGAGAGGTAAAAGTGGTATGACTTCATACACAATGAAATTTAGATGAAGCAAAGGTACTTGGGAATGACACTGATTTTTCTTAGATGGCTCTATCTCTTCAACTCAAGAAAAACAAAATTCTGAATTCTGTATGGAGGAGATAACGTAGCAATATTTCGATGTAGGATAGTTTATTACATAAACAGTATGTACAAATTCTAAACATGAAAATAGTGAGTAAAAGAAATCAGACTCTATTTACATTTAAATTTTTTTACAAAATGTTTTTACAAGAAGTGTATTTTTTTTCTCTAAATAACAGGACAAACACATAAGACCAATCCTTTTGTATTACATACATAAATAAATATTGACTTTAAATGACTGTTATAGGAACATAATTTCTACAGCCAATTTGGGTAACAGAGAAGCACTTCTGTTACCTCTACTACAATATAATTAAGTAAAAAGGAAAAATTTTACATATAGAGCTCTGTTAATTACTTTGTAAATTGTACCTTACTAATATATCAGTAGAGGTAATACAGTCGTTACATTTCATGCCCACAACTGAACAATGAGTTTTGGCATGCAAACCCATATATAACCATCAACATCTGCAGGTATCCATTTACATTTTTTTAAATAAAGGGTTTTCTTAATCATTGAAAACTACATGCAACAGCTTATTAGTATCATATTCCTGGTTAAAATGCACAAGTTTGCATAACATTATTTTAGTAATTGATGTTCACAGGTACTGATCAAAAGGGTAGGAACATACTTGGCACATAGTATAAGAAAATTAATTAATAAATAAGTCAATACCACTATGACATTTACATATACACAAACAAAAATAAAAAATTTTATGGTGTTGTACACAGAATTTAGAACTGTGTGGTTCCCCCACTTTGTTTTACAAGGCCCTGATTTAAGACAATATTCAAACTTTGACATCCATGCTTGGTTTGAAGCATCACTAAAGCTCATTCTTAACTGCAGGTTTCCTTCCATCCCACTGACTTCCTTTGTGCCAACCTTCCTGAATCAGGACCTGCTTATTAGAAACTCTCTCTGACTCCAGCTGGGAGCATGGAGATGAAAGCATTGTGAAATAAATTGACTCAGTATTAAGGTTTCTATACAGTTCTGCTAATATCAATGGTAAAATTCCCATTCACATTAGCAATGGCTCTGTGTGTGACCACGCCAAATAACAATGTCAATGTCAGCATTGCTACACCATGTCCTCAGCTCTTTCTGAAGCCACTAAGTTGAGGATGTTCAGTGTTTAAAAAATCAGACTTCTTATTTATTGTCTGTGTGCTATATTCTTAATGAGTATTCAAGTTGGTACACATGGATGATACAGCACAAGTTCTGTCTTATTTTCTTCTGCTCTAAAAACAACTCAAAAATGGTCAAAAAAAAGATATAACAAGAACAAACCATTTTCTTCTTAAACAAAAATCACCGACGAACAAAAAAATCCACTTCACAAAGCAGTTAGCAAAAATAGCATAATCTTATAATTCTCCTTTAAGAAATAAAGATAAACAAAATGCATCCTGAATTCAACTGACAAATCCATCAGAATCGTACACAGTAAATAATACATTAGTGTAAAGGTGCAGAGTATCTTAAAACATCCCAATATCTCTAATATCATCCCAATATTAACCCTGAATTACACAACATCATTAGAGAAAATAAATCTTTAACTAGTGAATTAAGTAGCAAATTGCAATTCTATTGCTGAATTAAATGCTTAGTGTGGCTTAGTCTAGTAAATTAGGACAATACCCTGTATGATTCAGCAAACAAAGCTTTAGAATTAGGCACTAAAAACTTCAAATCTGTACTGCTAAATTTAAAAAAATAATCAGGAAATCACTCACAGATGGGAATTTAACATCCATGCATGAGCTTTGTTGACTTTTTATTTTTCATTTTTGATTTGCAGGGTGACTTGAAAGGTGAGTTGATAAGATCATTTGTAGAAGGAAAAACTTTACATCTTAGTGGACTCTATATAATATACTTGATCAATATATTTCTACTTTATCAACTTTTGGTTTAGATCAATCTACTTCAGAAGGGAAAACCTCTCAGTGTTCTTCCAAAGTACCTTATTACTTGGAACAGACAAATGCTTCTGAGAGAATGGGATCAGCACACAGTAACCATTTTGATTCATCTCCGAAGGATGAGGGTATGATCACTCAGGGCTCCTAACTTCCTGCTTATCTCCAATGAATTGGCATCACTGTAACAAAGACCAACATCTACGTTCCATGCTTTACAGTGTCACTATGACTGAAATGTAATTTCATTAACATCAATCAAGTCACTGTAGATTTGATCCAGCACAACTAGAACAGACTGTGATTGAAAGGTTTGGACACAATTCTTCAGAGAAGACTGAGGTAATCACTTTCCCTGATCCTGCTGATCCAGCAAACACCACAAAGATCACTTCTAGACTCATCTACGCCCTGTGCAATCCAAATATGAAAGCAGTGCTGCACACCACTCCAATGCAAATTTTGTTTTCTTTGTAGAAACATACACATGAAACATTTCCATCCTGACAAAAATATCTCACACTTTGGCCTTCTGAAAATAAACCTTTATAATACAGATTTTTCGAAGAAGAGTTCCTTTGCTAACTTGCTAACGTATTTTGGAAAATAGAGGAAGGAATTAAAAGCACCATAGCCTTTAATATATTTTAAGCTATAGTTAAAGGCCCAAACCATGTAGCAATAGAAAATGTCTGGGAAAATTCTTGGTATAAGAATATCAAAAAAGACAACAAGCAAAATAGAAAAAGAATGGAAAAGAGCCCTTTAAAATTGAAGGTAAAAATGTAGAAAAATTGTAATAAGCAAGTGATCAGAAATTAATGCAGTTTCCTTCTCCCCCTGTGGTATTAATGCTGCAAACTTCAGTATAGACAAACTGAATATTTCGTGAACATTCTACCATGATACATGTAGCTCTGATCCTTGGTTTCAGATAGGTATTTCTTCATATTTGCTTTTTCACAAAACAGTTTTTCATCAAGACAAGGGAAATACATTTACCACTAATGTCTGAGCTCCTCTTACTGAGTATCTCAGAAAAATATGAAGCACGGGTGAGTCTGTAGCATCTGCTGGTAGGAAAAGTGGCCACTTTGTCAAGTTGGACTCAAGTTTTGAGGAACATTAGCCTGATGTGATGATTCAAGGAGCAATGGAAACAGTGCCAAAGAATTCAGGAGCACTTTGAACATCTTGAACATTACGAGCTGATTATGGGTATTTGTATGGATGTTTATTGGCAGATTCTTTCCACCCCCTCAATAATAAATCCAAGCAGTTTCTGTTTACTATTGAGACGTGTCTCTGTGTGACAAATTATTCTAGACAGTTTATATTGCACTATGAAGGCAATATGAATTCCCTTATGGTTAAAAAGGGCACCCTTCTGTCTAAATTTGAAAAATGAATTCAAATAAACTATAAGCCAATGTTTTCCAGATGCCAGAATATTGTCACATAATTCTTTCTGTAAGCAGAACAGCAAAATAGAGCCAATACATCCATCCTTCTGTTCTAAAAATCCACAGGGAAAAGAAATATGTGCATCAAAATTCAAAGCCAAAAAGTAGCTCTACAGCTACTTGAATAATAAATGTGCCTCAGAATTTCAGTTTCTAAAAGTTTAATGTTAACTATCCAGATTTTTAACTAGAAAATTGGTGTTTCTATTCAAGGCAATATTATACCTTGAAATATTATATATAAAAAAACTGTAAGTAAGACTTTAAAAGGTATTCTTCCAGGACCTATCAGTTAATTGCATTCATTGCCACCAATTTTAAACAACTCTATTAACTGCCATTTGTTTCTCTACAATGGTACTTCTACTCTGTATATCCTTTAACTACTAACTATATTAACAGAAGATCTACATGATAGAACATTACCACTTTAGACCAGATGGGTAATACTTATGTATCATCCTCCTCCTCCAGGGTGACACTGCAATTATTAGAAACTGGGTATTTTAGGGTTTCTGCTACTGGTATTTATTTTACTTATGTCCTTATTTCAGACATATGGAGATATTCTTTAATAGCAAAATACACTAGGGCTTAAATTGGTGACAGGCAGGGCTTTAAGTAAAACAGACAATTTAAATCCACTGATGAGAATGTGGTCTCTTTCAAAAGTAAGGATACATCACAGGAACTTGCAAATAGTAACACTGAATTCAGTAAGAGAAAAAGCTGTATACACTGGACTCTTTCAACCTACTTTAAACATAGAATATGAAAATGTTATAATGAACACACTTCTAATTTTCTCACAGGTGTTGAGTTGGATGTGATCTTCAGTTTGTTGAATAGTACTGGTACTGAAATGATACTTGCTGCGTGATTCATCCTGGTCATGGTGCCAGTATAATTCTTCATGGCTAAACTACAGAGAAGCAGATACAGATCGTACAGGATGGTAACTTCCATTGGAAAACTGGGTTCACTTTTCCAAGAGATGTGCCGTTACCCAGCCCTCATTTGGGAGCTCAGTTTTTTTCCCTTAGTTATTTGTATAATCTTCTGAAACAGTCTAGTATTTCTCTGGGGGTGGCTTGTAGTGATGTGGATGATGTTGCTTCAGATGAGGTCCTAAACAAAAGAACAGGAAATTATGCACATATCAAATCCTGGATATGTAATGCCAACATTTATCCGTACTGAAAAGGCTTTGTGAGACCTTCCCCTTTCAATCCTACAGCTTGTAAGTGCTGTGCCTGTGCTGACAACTATGTGCATGTTCAGTCCAAGCAACTTTAGTGGGCCTATGAAAGGAGAAAAAGATTCAAGCAGACGAATTTTGAACTAATTAATTGTATTTTTTTTTACTTGGCTTTGCAACACTGAGCTGTATTTTTCAGAAACACATGAGGTGCTGGAAATGGCCATTAAGAGGTTTCCAATGCTTTAGAAATATGATCAAGCTCTAGCCATGCTGGACTGAGTGAACCCAGAAAAATCTCATCTTGAAAGCTATGTAATCCTCCAGGCAGCACCTGGAGGATAAACCAACTTTGAATCCCAAGTGCTATAGGCATAAGTCAAAGAGCTGTGGATGCAACGAAAGGCAAATGTTAGACCACAGAAACTGAGTGAGAGAAAGACTGGATTTGCTTCCATTGTTGCTGACGGACAGTTATGGGGGAAAAAAAGCCAGTATTTTCACACATCTTAAGTTTATGGAGTGCTACTGGAATCAGTAAAAATTCTAAGGCTTGAAAAAACTCTTTACATGCGGAGGATTGAAATTTTATTAGACGTCCCCACCGCATGTCAGAACAGTGTAGTGCTTACTGTGGGGTGCAAATGGAGGAAGGTCAGGCGTTCGGAAGGATTTAATCGTAGCTGGCCCTTCCCCGCCAGTCGTCAGCACTTGAACTTCCAAGCGGTACAGCATCGATGGCCTCAGGTTGGGCACGGTGAGTACATAATGATCCTAAAAGCAAATAAATCACTTTAATTCTCAGAACACCGAAAAATAAAACACAGTTGCTCTACTCACACACATCAGCGGTTCAAACAGGTTTTATCACCGTCAGCGCCCACAAATCATTTTCATAGGATTCCGTTAAAAGGATTTAACGTATGTATCACTTTGTTGAGCGAGTTTGTTTTGAATTTTTTTGCTTGCCGTACCCTTTGAACAGACACATTTTTAACCATAAACTATGGTTTAATGTGTACAAGGTCCAAGTTGTTACAGAGTGTCATGGAAAGTGCGCTCATCACTTTAGGGCTGTACTCATCACTAAAAAATGAATAAAAATGTAACTTCCTAACCATTCTTTCTAACAAACATGTTCATTACATAAACTTGCTTTTATTTTGGATTTGCATGTGAATTCTACTAATTGGTAATTTAAGTAGTGGCTGGCCTGGGGCCACTTCTGCAGCTAGTGAAAAAAAAGCGTGACCACACTAATTTCAGATTTGTCCCAGTTGCACCTTAAGAATTTGTCTTCCGCTCTTAAGGTAATTTATGGCATGATGGACTCACTTTTCACTGCCCTATACCTTTTGTGATCACTTAGACATGTGCAAAATAATTTCAAAGTAATTTTATAGAAACTTTGAGATGGGAATACCTCTGGCTAAAGACTGACAGATATTAAGGAATCAGAAGTCATTCATCTAAATCAAAATCAAAACTATAAATCAAAGCATCATCTGCATTAAGCTGTAACAAATCATTCATCTTATTCCAAGCTGAAAAGGCCCAGGAAGGGGACAGTTGGAGCAGTGACGCCAGACAGTGTGGGCACAGGGTGTTCCTGCCACCAGCCAGGCTGGTCTGGCCAGGAATCTGCAGGACAAGTTATTCTGGTTGGCACTGTACCCACCCCAGGAGGGGAAGCCAAAGCAAGCTGTGGGAATAACTTTGGTTATTCCTGTGGGATAATTTGCTGCTACTGCCAGAGCAGACAGTAAAGGGGAAAGGAGAGAGAGAAAAAGTGGGGGGAAATGTGTTGTTTTCCTGGCAAATTATCACATATTCTGAGATGGGATTGCCTTTAACAGACCTGGCTGAAGTTGTTCCATCTCACAGAAAATACTGCATGGGCAGGGGAGAGAGAGGAGTGCATACATTGCACTTAGACACTCACTCTGCTCATTCAACTGCTCCTCCAGCAGTTGGGCCCTATGCATTTCAGCCCTGGTTGTGTAAATACTACATTTTTAGTCAGACTGAATGGTCCTGAGCATAAAATACCCTAAATTTTGGTGGTTTCGGAGAGACAGAAGATACTGTTTCAACTCAAATCAGAGCCTTCTTCAAGTTAATCAGATGCCATAAATAGACAGATACATATAGTGATAGATAATTAAAGGAACCTCCAGGATTCTACAGTAGTGAACACACAGATAAAAAAAACTAAAGCATAACACAATGAAAAGGAGTGTTTTAAATAAAACTTTGTACGTATTTCAGATCTAGCTGGACCAAAAAGCTTACAAAAAAGAATAGAAATTCTAAATAAAATAAATGCTGCTTCTGAAAAAAGAAGATGGCAACCAGAGTGGAAATCAGTATCTCATGGTCTGTTGACACTGGCAGCAGAGTTTGAATTAAGGTCTCTTCACCTGCCTCTGCCAGAAAAGGAACTGAAATAGCAAAGGCCATCTTAGAGAAAATAAGGGGAAGAATTAAAATTGTTAATTTTTGCACAGTCAATAAACAGTGAAACCTAGTTCTCCTTAAAATTATTTGTCCATCAGACTGTGGTGCATATTGATAGGGGGGAAAGTGATTTTTTTTTTTTTCAGAGCAATAAGTGACTGAAAGGAAGAGAAAATTCTCTTAAATTCCTCAACTTAGACACCAAATAATTAATAAAGCTAGAGTATTGTTAAAGTTGAACAGCCTGATCATCAAAAGAAAATAAGACCTATCTTTTGCTACACAGATGATCTTGTCTTCCCTTCAGGCAGTTCTCAGACAAAGGCTGCTAATTTGAAAATTGTGCACATTAAAATGTTTGATGTATCATCAAGAATAGTAGCTATGCTTTGCATCTCCATCAAGGAGGAAAAAAATAAGCACTTCCTGCTCCAACTTACCTGCAGAGCCAGAGAGTTTGACATCTGCATCACCACTAAACATAACAAATGAGCCAGAGACACACAAACTTAGGGAGCCACTGGCAAAAGGAAGTAACAAACAACTTACTGCTGGCAGTATCTGTGACTGCGAGATGATGCTGTTGGGTAAACTGTTCTGCCGGCTCTCCGTGGTCACTTCTGCCCAAGTGACCTGAAACCCTGTCATGGGCTGGCGAAGGTCTGCCTTAGATATCTTCCAGGAAAAATGACCAGTGATGTTACCTTCCTGAACAATGAACGATGCAGACAGATTCTCGGGTTTGGCCAACACTTTGGGTAGAACTGGCACTATAAATTCGGAAAGCAAAAAAAGACAAGCTAAACTTTTAGAGATAATCTTCAATAATATTCATTTAATTTCACAAATCAAGGTCAGGCAGAGCTCTGTTTCTGGTGTTACACAGGATCCAGTCAGCTTTCTTCCACCACGTTTTCAGTGTTAACCAAAGTCTGTCTTTGATATATTCCACTGACATTTTGGGCCAAACTCAAACTTCAGATAAAATGCTCTCAGCTGCAGATACAGGAAGGAAAGCTATGGCATGTAAAGACCTAAGTGTCTCATTCACAGGGAGCCATTCTTCTGCTCCTCATATTTCAGAAAACCTGAGCTCTGACTTGGAGTTTTGGGGCCATGAGAAAATGCACAGGGTAGCACAGAAGTCCATAATTCAGCCAAAAAGTAAAATTCATGCTCTAAAACTGCAAGTTAATAGGGGCACACTGATTAGGGGAAAGCTATACCTGAGTTGCAATTGCCCAGGAAGGCTGTAATGCTGGAAACTGTCAGGACAGGCATTAAGGAAAGGGCGGTGATGGCCAGCAAGGTTCTGGGTGACTTATGGAGCATGGGGGTACCCTTGGGAACAGGAGGGACTCAGTGTAAGAGGGCTACCCTCCAACAAGAGAGGTATCCACATTTGGCAGTGCAAAGCCATGGCTGACCTGAACCAGGACTAGCTGACCCCAGAGGTCCTCTCAAACCAGTATCTCCATTATTCTGTAACTCCATAACCCTCTAGCTACACATTGGGACAATCCTGTAAAAGATATGAGGGCCTGTACTTATTTGAGAGCAGAATTAACCTAAACAAAATGAAGCTGAAAAAGCAGCTTGCATCTGCAGCCAAAACATCGGAAAGAAGGGCCACGCCACCACAATCCTGCTTACAGTTATCATCCATCATTATAATAAATAATTTACAATTAATATTAATAAATAATTAATATTAATAAATAATAAACAATTGGGAAGCTGTTCTTCCTTACAAAAAAAAACCCCAACTATGTAATAACAAATGTTATTGCATATATCCACATTATATATATCCACAAATGTTACTGTATATATCCACATATACACTAAAATTACACTTAATTGAAAAAACAGTAATAATATACTAGCCAAAATCGATACTGCTCTGTATTTCTGTTGATTTTCACATAAGCATTAGTCATATTTTTATTTGTTTTGAATCTTTAAATTCCTGTTCTAGAACTGCTTTTAAAGACTTTCTTTTGGTGATTCTAAATGCATTTTGAACTATTTGGTAGTTCTCCAGATCATGCCTTACCTCCTTCAGCAGGACAATTAATGTGCTTGTGTTTTTTTTCTTTAAAAGCAGAGCAAGGTGGGGTAACAAAGAAAGTACTCTCAGCCTTAAAACGACCTTTAGATTTTGCAGGCAGAACAGTTACTTTGTATTTGCATGAAAATGACAGGTCCTTCAGAATAATGTAGTTTTCCTACAATAAGAAAAACAAAAAGATCACATGCTGCAAATAGAGCCCAAGGGAAAAAAGGAAAAAAAAAAAAGAACAAATTGAAAAATAACTTTGGCAAAAGATGAAAAGTTTTCTCCAAAAGAAAATTTTCCTGGATGCTTAAGACATGCCAACGTGGTTTTAACTCAGAGAAGAAAACAAGTGTTGTCAATGTTATGATTATTTTCAGTAGCAAAATATCTTACCATGGTATTTGAATATGCCCTTCAATTCTACACAGTTCCTTCAACATGCTGCATCAAAGCAACTGACTTCTAATATTTAGAACAGTCTCCCTGAATGATGGCAGTGGGGGTAGCAATGTGAGGATATAAATGCTAATCAAATTAAATAAATGTAAGAAAGCTGAGTTAAGCTGCTGTAAATGACAGGCTTCATCTATGTTTAACTTTTTAAAAGCACATTTAAAGTTTAGCATGGCATTATGGATGCATATTTTTCCACTTCAGTACATTAAGTACTTCTATATTCTTATCAGGAAGAAAAACTCCACAGCTAAATACAAAGCACAAGTCTCTGTTTAAGAACAATGAGTGGAGAAGAAAACTTTACACAAAGTGTAAGAGTCCTGCTAAATTCTTACTGTTGTCTGAAGTACTTTTGAAAATTACAGTCTGAAAGCTTTAGCACAAATCATATACGGAAAAAAATGTTTGGTTGGTTGGTTTTTATCCTGGGAAAAACTCTAATAAAACCTTACTGGCTAAGGTCAAAAGTCTTTAACTACCTTTTGGATCTTTAATTCCCTTCAGAATCACTAATTTCCCATGTTCTTCTGCATAACTCCCTCTTTTTTCTAATTGCAAATTAGTCTAACCTTCACTTGGAAGGTCACTTTCAATGGGACATACAGATTGGGCTGAGACTGGACTTGATTCCCTGCCTTCCACCTGCTGGGAGAGTGGTCCAACAGGTTTGATGTCTCCTTAAAATTGTGATGGGACTATTTTTATTCATCATGACAGGGCCTAAATGCTCAACACTGAAAGTGTAAGGCCTTTGTCCTCCTTGACCTACACATATCGAGCACTAAACCTTTTGTACATCGGCCTTCGTCTGTTTGCCTGTAGTTAGTTTCTTCCTCAGAAGAAACAGAGTTTCCCAAAGTAGATTGGATGAACTACCATAAAATGATTGAAAGAAAATAAGTTCATTAATCCCACAATGCATTTGGACAGATGCCCAAACAGTCTTTCCTGACCTCTAGTGGAAATAAACTTCCTAAATGTTAAGTTTTTCCTATCTCCAATGTATGTATCTTGAAATATTGTGAATGATCATAACATTATGTCAAAATAATTTTTTAAATCCACCTCTAATATTTGCTTTTCTGACCCCGCGAAGCAGTAAATATTACAAGCTAACACAATCCTGTGTGAGAAATTATACCTTTTGATTTATTCTTTTACATGCCATTAACTTCCCTGAATTGACAGGGTAGTACAGATCAGGGTAAAAAGGAAAGGTGAATTGTGATTTTGTCCATTCTCCATAATACACTAAATCGATCATGATGCACCAATCACATTACTCTGTTGTTCAAATAATGTGTTACAGAGACAGATGACACTAGATTGCCAACAAATTGAGTACGAAGTACTGCCACTGCAATATATATTTGGGCTGACATGTACTTACATGGAGCTTTTCTCCCCATCTGATATCTGTCTGACTTCCAGATTTAATATCTAGTATTTGTCACCTACAGTCCTTCTTTTCTTATCTATTATTCTCCTCAGGGTTGTGAAACTCACCCGCACATCTAAAAGAAAACCTGGTTTATTGATTACTATTATTACTGTTCAGTATTTGCACTGTGCTATAGTCCTACATTATTAGTTGCAGATAAAGCTCCATGTTCTATATGCTGTAGAAGTATGTAAGTACTTAGTTAACAAGTTTGTCTGATCTCATTTTCTGAATGACAACAAAAACAAATAAAAGATTTCAGCCTAGTCTGGATTTAGGAAATCTAAGCAACCCAAAACCAATCCAGATACATAATTTTTATTTTTTGCCAAAGAGGAACATAAAAAAGAAAGCATCCTTACTCATCCATGGAACAGGGTATAACACATATTGTGTTATGTTACAGAATCATCCTTTCTCTTGCTGCCTAGGAACTACTCAGAGTCAAGCAGAAGGCTGAATGGAGACTTACATAAGTCAGCTCTGTTACTTTCCTAAGTCCTTTGGTGTCATTGTGTGCACAGGACTCCAGTAACCAGTGGACTTGGAATTGATTCATGCTGATATCTAAATGATATAAAAAGAGAGGAAAATACATATATTATACATATGTTTTCACCACTGCAACTCTTCTGGCTTCTCTGAATAAAAACAGAAGGACTTTTATGTATTGTAGAGTTGGTAATTCCTCCACCTAAGCAATCTTTACTATAATGGAGAAAATATTATACACCAATGTAATTCAAACCTTGTATCAGCTAATGGATATAAATTTTAAAATTGTGAAATTGCATTTTCAGATACGTCACCATATACTGCTTACATTAAAAAAAAAAGAATTTAAATTGAGCATTAAAAAAAATAATCTCAATGCTGCTACTTCTAATGATTCTGCAAATAATGGGACTGATTTTGTGTCAACTGCCTGACTGTTTGTATTGTTAGAGCACTGCAATACTGCTGCCTGGCACTGCCTGAGAAATCTGTGCCTGCAGATATGTGAAAATGCCTGTAAATCCCCGAGCTTTCTTCTTTCAGGATACGCCATAAAACCTGTTCCATATCTGTCCAAATAAAATTCTAGTCTTGACTCTTACGAGTAATACTGAAGGCTTAAGTTTACTCCCATTTAAATCAATGACAAAACCTGCTGCAGTACCAACAGTGTAAGCTTTCAACTTATTTCCAGCTCTTCTAGCTTTTTGTCTAATAATGCTTGAATAAGGAAGCAAAACAAAGAATTGACAAAAGCAGTAAAACTCATTAGGTAGTGCAAGTAGTTCCTGACATTTTTCTGGACTTCATTCTCTATACAGGGAATGCAAAATTATGTCTGTTATTATTAATTAGCTTGGTATGACAGAGCCACTAATGTGCCTGCCTGTGGGTTTCAGGATGGAAAACAAATATCTCTGACGCCTTAAGGGCTGATCTGGCATTAGACTGCTGTGAGCAGTTTGGATGAAGAAGAAAAGAATTGTAAACTAAAGAGAAAATAACTAGTGTAGGAAACTAGCTGAAATGGCCCCTTGAAATAGATTTTTGCAGTAGCTGTTCTTCATAACAACATGTATGCTAATTATTTTTACAATTTCTTTGGAAATTATATTTCTTTCAAAAAGAAATCTATAAAAAAAATACATTTCCTGCTTTGTGGTTGTTCCCTCTCATTTAAAATAAATAAAGAAATGGATGTGCTTTTGCTTGTCTCTTCAAGCTTTCCCACTTGATGTGCCTATTGGACAAAGACAAAAACTCACAGTGCATTTGTAAGCAGGTTTCATCTGACTTTATCTCTTCCAGTTCACTGCATTATCGAATATCACCTGCTAGATGATCCTTAAGGGCTCTTCTGACCCAAACCATTCTATCATTCTATGATTTTTTTAAACTATCTTCATGAGTGGACTGCTCTTTGCAAAGCTACAAAATGTGTATTTTCACTTGTAATACTTCTCACTTGCAATCTATAAATAAATCACTCTCCTTTGGCTAAACATTTATCCAAGCCAATTAAACCTTCTAATTATCCAGCAGGCAGGGACTGGATAAAACACATCCCTAAGGTGGGTTACAAAATACCACTACATGGGCAACTGGGAAAAGACAAATCCCAAGCATCAAGACCTTACAACAGCTCAGCATTCAGATATATTGGTGTAGGTTCACTAGGCCTCTGTTCAGAAACGTAATTCACCATAGAATCATAGAATCATCAAAGGGTGCACGTTGAAGACACTTTAAGGATCTCTCAGTTCCAACCCCTCTACCATGGGCACGGACACCTCCCACTAGACCAGGCTGCTCAATGCCCCATCCAACCCAGCTTTGTACACTGCCAGGGATGGGAAAAAATATTTATTTGCAGCTACTGGCACACTGGAATCCTCTTTGCATTTTCAGGCAGGTCCACCTCCATTCAATATGTGAGCTTCTACTCCCAGACAGTTTCTTCCTTCCTTCCTTCCTACTTCTTTTCTGCATTAGCAAACCCTTAGTAACCCATTTGTAAACACCTGCAGTTTCTGATAACTTCTCTACTTGAAGAAAATAGAAATAGGTTAAAGAAGAGTATAGAAAATTAGAAATATGTTAAAAAAATCTATCAGCCTGTACTGTAAATGTAGGGTGAAGGTTTTCAAAAAACATAATTTCTTTATTTTATTTGAACTAATGAATCTTAAATTTGATAGTATTCTGGTATTCTGATAACAACCCATACTGAAAATAGAGGATTTTTTTTCTCTTCAGTGAGTATGTAATTAAAGGTTATCTGAAAAAGGTTTTTGCATCATATTTACAAGTACATCAACTGTTACAAACTGGAAGGCATCATGACAGCCAGCAAGACTAAAACTTCTTCAGTTATCACCTCCATATTTATGATTGCTGTTATCTAAAAACATTGAAGATACACAGGTTAAATGCCACGTGTTAGAAAAGAGAAATTAAAAACAATTCACAACAAGCCCCCCTTAATTTTATCCTTTAAAAAAATCTATCCTGTCAGTGTCTGAAGTCTAAGTAATACAATGCAACACAACACAAAAAAGTATAAATACAAAAAGGAAGCAGCTCCTACTTGAGACTTGAGAATCTTTTTTTAAAGTAGGAAAAGGTGGGACATTTTGTGATTAAATAAAGCTAGAAGCCTGAAAAACTCTGTTTGTGCATGCATGAAGTATGCAAATGAAATGACAAGATTGTTTTAGAAATTACCTTTAATATTTTTAAAAGCAAAAGGAGACAAAATGCATGAAATTATCTAAAAAGACCAATAAGAAACTGAGAAAAATTATGAAAATATGCCTTGTCTTATAAAGTTGCTCATAAAGATCATGGCTCTAGAGTTTTACGAAACATTATACCACTGAATTGTGTCTACAACACATGCAAAAGAAAAGTTTCTCCCAGCCCTCCTTTCAGCAATGCACACTATCCTACTGAGATCACTACTATAAATTTTACTTAGACTTTTGGGTTTAGCTGTCCAATACAAACTGAGGCGTAGCTGCTGGAGGAGCTGCTCAAGCTGCATCCAGCTGAATGTCAGCCATTGCCACCAGAGCCAAGGGGTCTGGATTAAGCTCAGCTAAGGTTAATACACTGAACACACAGTCACATCTTTTTCCAAAAAGTCATTTGAGTAGTTATTATGAACAGAATATTCATTACCTAATGGGACTGATTTTGGACAGGTTTATCAGAAAACTCTGCTATCCCTTCTAAAATAAGTACAAAACACTGTCAAGAAATTGCCAGACTGCTTCAGACTGCTTCCCTGATACTTCAGATGTCACAGGATCAATCCCCTTTTGAATATCTGGAGTTTTCTTGATTCTAAATTTTCAATTAGGAGTCTTTATAAAGCTTTTTAACTTCACTGTTCTCATGGTTAGAATGTCTATCATTTGACACTAGAAACAGTGATGTGTGCACAAGCAGCTTGCATTCGTATTTCCCAGAACTCAAAATATTTGTATAGAAACACTGAACCTGAAGGATGCAATAAGTACTAGCACTCATTTGAGCAGCTCTAAGCTTGTGAAATTAGTCAACAAAATAGCCACATAAGTAAGAACAGCAGAGAGCTTATTCAAATAATTACTTTAATTTTAAATTTATGTAAAGGAAAAAAAAAAAAAAGGCAATCCAGGACAATTACTTTAAAAATCTCTTAATGATACTGACATGGAAATTATCTCCAGATGCCCAAGCTAAAGACTTTTAGATCTGTAAGACAAATGCACGTATCTAATCTTTTCAAATAAACTAATAGCTGATGTTAATTATTTTGACTATGGTTTTTAAAGTAGATTTTCTGAAGCATAAATTCTTTCTAGACTTAAAAAAAAGTCTATACAGATACCACATGACTATGTTCTTAAAATCCCACATACACTTAGCTCTTTTGCTCAACAAGGGTATGCAGCTAACTTTGTTGGACAGAAATCCTACATCTCTAATTAGAAATGTATGGATCAGGTGATTCTCTAAAGCATGCTTTTTAAATTTACCCCAAACTGCCTTTATTTTCACATGAGTATCTCCACAAAGCTGTCAATAGTGTTTAGAAAGATGTTCTTCAACTGATTTTTGTGCTTTCTTCTCCTCCTCAACTTAAACTCTTTAGATCCATTTTAATAAAACAAATAAATATATTTCAGATTTTTATGGATGGAAAATGTGCATTCATTCTATACCTTCAAACTTGAAAAACAGCTCAAAATTTTACTAATGCCAATGCCAACTACATCTGTTTGCCACTTGGAAAACTTCAGGTTCATATGCACAATTTAAGTATCTTAAATTGATATGCTGCAACATAGCCTAAGCTATGGCTGCACAATGGTTACTAGGAATACCCTCAGCTAAATCTCATCATCTCCCCACAGAATTTAAAGCTCTTGAGTACCATTCAGATAAATAATCCAGCAGAATGCCAGGTAACTCTGCAACTTCTCCTAGAGGGAATTTCTGGTTTAAATGTTTCTACAGTTTATTTAAAATAAACTAAATTGCAAAGATGATTTCTTTTTCTCATCTATGTCAACCTCTTCCATGTTTCTGTTTTGTACAAATACGTTACTGCCAGCCACAGGAAAAATTTCATCTAATGTGTTTTCTTTTTTTTACCAAGCTATTGCAGACAGCTATTTTCTCTCCCTCAAATACTTTTTTCTCCTTTATATTGCAGTCACTGTTCCAGGAGGGTGCCAAATTGACTATCATAAGGAACTGAAGCTTTGTAGCTGAAAAACTGGCATAGCATGGGCATAGGAGCAGTGAAATTTGTTCACGGCAGCCCAACACCACCAATATGGAGCTACTCCAGGAAACCAGGTAAACAGAGGTATTTATTTCTTTGTATCCTGTGATCCACAGCAAGAAAATTGACGCACAGTTTTGGGAACTGGGGCTACTTCTGCACTGGTTTGCTCGAGGTCTTTAGGCAAAGCACTTCATGGCTTCTTATCTCTGTTCCACCCCTGTCAAGTAGTGCAAATGATAACAGAGTGTGTTGCAAAAGTATTTCAGCTCTAGTATGCTATTCTGATGTGGGTCTCTACTATTTGGTACCAAAATGCCAATTAATACCGGCTGTGACAGCACTATTATGCAGGCAACCAAATTACAAAAACTTATTAGAAAGGAAAATCAAATGGGATTTGCTGGAAAACAAGGTTTCACAGCAGACATGTTCAACAGCAGCAGCTCAAATTAAGGTTTAATTACAATAAAAATGTTTGGCATCAATAAACACGGCAACATCAAGTTGATTTCTGCATCATGACAGGATTGAATGTAATTAACATGCAGTGTCTGATAGATTTTCCCATTAGAAAAAAAGACGGTATAAAAGTAAATGTTATAAAATAAGACATATGAAAACCTTTACCTGCTAGCATAAAATTAGTAATTTAATGCAAATAACTAGCAGCTGTGAAATTAGTATTTCAGTAAAAAAAGAAATGACATTCTGTATTTTTTGTCAAGATACTCAACAAACTGACTCTCTCCAAAATATATACATATAATTAATATGCTAACTCTATGTCAAAAGGAGTTGTTATCAAAGCTTGGAAGATAATGAGCCATATGTAAACATGCTGTCTTCATTCAGAGCTAACTTTTCTTCAAACAGAATGCCACAAGGAGGATGAAATATCTGTGAAACTATTCAGTAACAAAATTATTGAAATAATTTGTTCTGCGTGCAGCTACACCTTTAAATTTATTACATTTTGTTAGATCTGATATTTCATATAGCAAACCACAATGATTTTTTGTGACTGGCCACACAATTTTTTTGTTTTTCTTTGCATACTGGGGAGGTTGTTCTTACAAGCTTCTGAGCACACTGGCCATTATTCAACAAAGCACTTAGGCACATGAACAGTTGTGTTAACTTCAATAGTTAAGGGAAGCTAAAGGATCAGGCCAGAAAGTTTAGAACCTAGCAAGATGAAGACACTAATGACCATCAAAACTATAGTTAAAAGATGGTCTTGAACATGTATTTGATGGTCTTAGACTAATAGGAAGAAGGAAATATAAAAAAAAAAAATTTCCTTTCTGGATCATGTGTCTTGCAGCATTACTGCTCTAAAAGTAGGCTACAGCAAGGGGAAAATATTTTATATTTAATATCACAACACAGAGCAGAATCTGCTCAGGGCACATGAAATACATTAATTGTTTCTACTGTAAAGTCATAGTATGATTTTTCAGAGCTCTGTATAAATCCTGTGTCAACATACCATCCAGGAAAAAAATATTTACCTCACTGAATTGAATGGTGAAGCCATAGCAATGGTAAGTGGTGAAATTAATGATGCCTTGCATAAAGTAAAACATATTATCAACTCTGAAGTGCTCAAAGATGTATACAAGTCAAAGGCTTCCTGAAAATATGCTCCTGCTCTTTCTCCTCCCAGTATGTAACCCCTGATATACCTTTACAGCTGGGGATCTACTACAACCCAGCACTGATTCCAACCCACCACTCCTGCAGAAGGATGAGCAGCAGC
Source organism: Dicrurus megarhynchus (assembly GCA_013399195.1). Classification (NCBI taxonomy): domain Eukaryota; kingdom Metazoa; phylum Chordata; class Aves; order Passeriformes; family Dicruridae; genus Dicrurus; species Dicrurus megarhynchus. Next base: position 1,092,907 of record VXAD01013355.1, read on the forward strand.
ATCTGCTCTGCAGCATCACCTGCCTGCTTTTCTACACCATGAACTATAAAGCAAGTATTTGAGATAGAACGTGATGAAGTGTCCACTGCTCTCTCAGGCTCGTGTTCCTCTGTTTATTGGACCAACATAATTTTCCATGTCTACAGAGACATCTACAATATGCAATTTTCCATTAATGCTTTTTCTGATAAAATTCAGTTGCTGGAAAGGTCCTGAAAAATATGCAGGGAAGGCTGAAATACGGGCAAAATCCAAGTGAACAAATGAAGCAGTGTTATTTATTACTAGTTTCTTCAGTTTGGAAGACATGGTTAGCGTGAAGTGATTTGCGTGGTATTTATTGCATTGGAATAACAGCATGACAGTGGACCAGTTTGGGTAGGTGTACTTCAGTGTACTGCAGAGAAGCAAAATATTATCTCAGTCAGTACTAGATCGTAACACTTATTTATTTCTTCATATATTGGTTCATGAGCCATTATATTACTTGGATTCATTGTGTCCAACATTTGCAATCTGAAGCTAATGATAGGACAAGAAGTAATACTGTAATAACAAGTGCTATTTTACTCATGGTAGTTTAGTAAATGCAAAATGAGGCAAACACAATTTACTTTCAACTAATGCTAAATTGCTGCATTGAGGTGCTAATGCATTGCAAGCCTCTGCACTTCTCTTTTCCCTGTAAAAACTACTTGTTCTGTCTCAGGCATTTTAGGTGAGTTCTCTTGAAAAAAATTAAATTATAACACCTCTGTCTCTTTTGCTTCCTCTGCATTGATTCACCCTATGGTGTAAAAAAAAAAATCCAAAGTTTTGTTTGGTTATGAAATTCATGGTAGTCATGACACCTCTTGAGAAAAAAAGCTTTTTAATAATCACCTATTCAAGCAGTATGATTAAAAAAACCACCAAAACCTTCAGTTGACATTTAAACTTCACTCAACAAACAATTCTTAGCAAGACAAACTATACTGTTTCCTGCTCTTACACAGAATATAAGCAGCTTCAGTTAAATCACAAAGATTTTGTTTCTCACATTATGCCACTTAAAACAAACTTTCTTTCTATAGAACACATTCTTTGTATAATAGAACAGTAAGCCTTTCCAAAAATGATATTAACAATTACTGTGTAATTTAAAGACAGGCCTGAGACCCAGTATTTTTGTCCATATCTAGACCTAGGAAGCCTCAAGGCTTGAAGCTGTTTATATTGAAGGATTTAAGTCTGGGATCATCTCTAAGCCGGATTACCCCTACCCTTACTTATTTTCCCACACACAACATCCTATACAAAGTGAGTTCAACAGTATCTCATTCTGGTTTTCCATTACAAGGAAATTTGCCCCTTGTAAGCTCCAAGTCTCACAATAGCTGCTTGTAGCCTGAATAGAGGCTTTCTACATTACTCCCTCATAGCCAGATTTTCAAAGCTGTCTAAGCACCTGAATTTAATGAAAAAGAAAAAAACCCAAACAAACAAGTCCAAGGCTCACCAAGGTTATACATATATTGAAAATGGCAACAGGTACTTTACCATTAACTTTAGCCTTCTGTGTAACTTTGAAAAATGTGGACAATAATTTAGACGAGCAGACTATAATGAAGGTAAGCTGACTATATTGAGGGTAAGTAATCTTGGAATTTCTCTCAGTTCCAGAGCCAAAATATAGACTCATCTTGCCTCTAATTCCACAGTGGGAGGAGATGCAGGGATGCACCAGCTACTCCCTTCTCTCTCAGACCTCAGGCAAAAGCCGTATATGGATGGGTTTGCATGCATGTACAGTGATCCATGGAGTTCCAAAGCTGGACTTCCCTAATATGCATTATGGAATGCCATACCAGGATGTTGCCTTGTGAACTGGTTTGCAAAAAGTTTATGGCATTAACATGCAGTTTCTAAATCTGCAGTTTAAGATTGATGAGTCTATGAGAAAAAGAACAAGCAAAACCAGGTTAAATATCTATAAAATCATGTGCATACGGACAAGGTAAACAGAGCAAGAATTAGGATTCATATAAATGTAGAAGAATTGGCTTAAAAAAAAAAAAAAAAGTGGTTCTACATAGAACAACCACTTAAAACTTTGGAACTCCATCACTCAGGATGTTTCAGATGCCCCAAAATTTAGTGAGCCTCATAGGACACTGGATATTATTGTAAAGATAAATGTATCAGGATTGAATAAATACAGTGAAATCACACTGGGCTCAGGAATTTTCATTAACTAGAAGCTGTGTGAAGCTGGGACAATAATATCCAGAAATACTGTAACACTCTTGCCCTATTCTTATGTTCCTTTGGATTTGCTTCTGGCCACTGCCAAGAACAGAACACTTATCAGGTAGGATCTTTGGTCTAGACTACTATGGATATTTTTGTACCCACTTTATGGCTACAGGAGCAAAAGGAACTGATATTAACAACTCATTATACATCAGCTGCATATATGGGACATCTTTAAATTTAGATTATAATTTCAGTTTCAGATACCCTTCTTTTGGTTCCTTTCCTCCAACTCTACTTATTCAAATAGTCCTTTTTCCTTCCCCTATTTGTAGTGTTTATGCAACTGGTTTTATGGCCACCTTATAAACTAGCTAATTAAAAAATACAGGTTAAAAAGAGGCACGTGGAGGAAAATTGACCCAGTTTACGAGAGGACACTCATTAGTTTAAACCACCTTCACCATAAGCATGATGACTCCCTGCTGATAGGTTAACCCCCCCTGGATCATAAGATCAATGCTTTATCCAGAACTTAGCCAGGCTAAGAGAGCATTCATGAGCAGTTATTAGCCCATAGCTTATGAGAAGTATCTTGTAAACTGCTGAGCCTAAGTACCTTTTACTCACAGTAGGAATGGTAGGATTGCTCCAGGTGTGATACTGTATGCACGTGAGACAGGGCTTTGACTTAATATGACCCAGTGATACAGTTTGGGGAAAGGACAGGAAGAGCTCAGTTGGTCAGAGCACAGTGCTAATAATGCCAAGGTTGTGGGTTTCATCCTCATATGGGCAATTCACTTAAGAGCTGGACTCAATGATCCTTCTGGCTCCCTTCCAACTCAGAATATTCTGTGATTCTGTATTTGGATGGTAAAAAGCTTGCCATTTTACCCCTCAGTTATTGAGACTGCCTCACATCAGACATTGCCATTGACAAGCCTAGTGATACTATATATGTATGCATATATGTATAAAAAGTACTGTGTTTTTTTAAAAATAATTAACTTTATAGGCTGTGGTAATACTCAGGAAGTAATTAGACATCCATAAAAAGTGTACTAGTCAGACAGTATTATTGAAGATACATAAAGATGCTGGTTTTGAAAATCTATTTTTTCCTGAAGAATTAAAAATCAGGCAAGATTTAATTTGTCAGCTGGCCGGTTAATTTTTTCAGTGCCTTCAAGTGGGTTAACTCTTGATAAGTGATTTTGCAATGGAGTATTGAATGTGTATCTGCAGTGTGACTGTAGGTATGCATTCCACCTAATGACGGTCTATCTTTGGATTAAACTCATGGACCAGGTAATTTGCAATTACATTTCTATTTGATCTTTTAATGTAAGTTCAAAAGAAATCAAGCTTATATTTCTATCAGTTACTAATTTTAAGAATAAAAAGAAGACTTCCTTTAAATGCATAAATTAAGTCAAATTAAAAACACTTTCACAATGACTAAAGGTGTTCTGGAGTATGATTCAGGTCATACTGAGGACTCGTGCACAGCCCACACTACATAAATTTTAAAAAGAAGCAATAAATGGTTTAAATGTACAAAGTGTACAAATGTATGAACCAGTCCAGTACAGCCTTCAGCAGACATCAGCGGGTGCCCGTTAAGTAAAATCAGTGTTCTGTGCTGTCTGTGCTCTGGGAACACAGTGGGTAGTTCTGATTTGACTTGAGATTTTTTGATTTCCTGGCAGACTTTGAATCAATTCCAATTACATTCCTGAGACTAACAGTTGGACAAACTTGCCTCTAAATCTCTCATACAAGGAGCTTTAACCACCTACCCTGAAAGGTATGGAGTGTTGGAAGCAAGTGCAAGGCAACAAGAAATGGTTTTCTGTTCTGCCTGTGAAATCATGAAGAAATGCAGTAAACTGTGACTTTGAAAAGACTTTCCAATATTTTCCCATTTGCAGGGGAGATCCCACTGAGGTTGCCACCACTGTAAATGTAATTTTAAAACTTTATAACTGGCCCCACTAATCAATTGCAGGCTATTTAAGAATTTGAAAACCATCTGCTCCACCAAATTCTATTATTTGTAGTTGATGTTCTTCATGACTCCCACCAGTAACATTTTAAGTGTTCTAAGTATTTCACATTTGGACAGAAACCAGTCAGAGTCCTATAGGCACTTCATAAAGTAGAGCAAGCAGAACTAGAGACGGTCAGATGCTCCCCTTTTCGTCCTCTTCAAAAAGGCAAAGAGATTTTTCCTGAAACTCCATTAAGACAAAGTAAAGGAGTAAGACAAAGTTAGGGAGGAGTAGGAACCACAAAGATATTTCTGACAGGATATTCAGTTAACTCCAGAATAATTTCCCATTATAATTAAAGCTGCCAGCACCATCTATCTCCCTAGGCACGATGCTGTGGAAGCCCATAGGATACAGGCATCTGAGTCAGATGTAGCACATGTGGAAAAGCAGATTCTGTAATATCTACTAGTGCATTTCTAAAGAGGTGATCTAGTTGAAGGGTCCTGTGCTTAGAGCCAGGTTTACTAATTAAATCCTTAAATACTAATGCACATTATGCCCACACAATCAACCACTGTTGAGACAAAGCCTCTGTATTCTCATGGAAGTCTGAGGGCAATATATTAGTCTATACTTCACTACAATTCAGGTCATTTTGTTGAAAGAACCATTTGGACCACAGTGATATCTTGAAGTACAAGTATTTTACTGTTTGAATATCAATAATTAGAATATGGCCAGCTGCTCAAACACTAATCTGCCCAGTGCAACAGCTAGTACCAAACTAAATAATGCTTTAGCGTTAAGCAAGTACTGCGGAATTCTTTACAGTAAGAGCTGGAAACTCTCACTGCCACTAAAGGATTTCTTTACCTTCAATGGCTCTACTTCCGTGAGAAAGGACCATTTGATATGTGTTATCAATGGGAAAGCTTTCATTTTAAAACCTGCCATATGAAATACCTTATTACAAAAAAACAGTCAGCACACAGAGTCACTTCATTCAAGTCCCTCAGCTAAGTGACAGTTAGTTTTGTTTTCCTAAGATCTGGGTTTAAAAGCATCTGTGTTAGCTCTCTATTTGCTTTGCCTTGCCTTGCATTTTTATTCTTCTCTGTAATTTAATTCATTACTCTTGTTTGGTTGATTTATCAGACAATGGAGGATTCTCTGCCTCTCCCTGCCTTAAGTGTTCTTTTTTTCTTCTGCTTTAGCATTTACAGAAACACAAAGAAAGAAGCCTGAAACCAAGTCTTAATGCATTTTAAATATTTGTCTTTTTAAGCAAATCCAAGGGGCAGATATATTGATTTTAAATATCTAGAAGTACTTAAAATGTTTAATTTAAACAGGGGAAGTAAATGCACATAGACTTAATTCAAAGAAAAGGAAACTAAAGCTTTACCTGAGCAAGGAGAGTTGTATTATACTCAAATAACAGGCACTAAGAAAATGGTAGTGAAGGCAGAGTAATGACTTAGAAAATATTGTTGTGACAAGTGCTTTGGAAAGAAATTACATTCTGATATTTTAGTGTATTATAATTATTGCAGCAAGTGATGAGAATTGATGTGGAGAGTTCATAAAAGGTGTGATTTTTTTTTTTGCTTCTGTCTGTGGGCAAAATTTTATTTTCATACACAGATTTGCAGCAACTTGGAGGCTTTTCAGCTAAGTCCAACACAGCTCTAGTTGCCCAACCCCAGAAAAACAGAGAAAACTTAAGCATCTTTTTATTTTCACACTTTCGGTCTTGATTACTGCACAAGTTACTGAGGTTCTTAATCATCCTATGTATCTAATCCTTTTAAATAGGGGTTTCAGAGTGCATCCATTCTCGGTAATGGATGGTACTCTGTGACCTCAGCACCAAGGAGTTAAACGTGATTTGTTTAATTTGATTCCACTACTTGACAATTTCTAACTTCACACACCAAGATGGCCAAAAAATCTGGCCATGAACACATTCTACTTTTCATTTACAAAAGGGGGATTCATGCTGTTAAAGGAATGTACTGTTTCTCTAATCCTAGGCCTAAATGAGAGGCAGCAATGGAAAGACATTTTTTCCTTCAGAAAGAAGCTACTGTATTCATATGCAACATGCTTTTGGATGACTCTGTCTAGCAACATCATGTGCATTTGCTAAGTACCTTGTACTGCTTGAAGTGCGGAGATATTTTTGCTAGCATACCTCCTGAAGTGATTACTGTCATCATACCAAAGTATTCAAATGGAAGGATTATTTCAGAAAGAGCTTTATTTTAATGTAAAGTCCAAATTCTACATTCCATTCATGCCTTATGCTTACTAAAGTTAATGGGACTTAAGAAATGACACTTAAGAACAGGCCCAGATAAGCCTTTCCTGCTTACCAAATTGTGGCACATTATGATGCTTATATATGGAAATCCATCCCCTTACTCAGACTTTTATTCAAAAACTGTGTTCACTTTCTGAGTACTGATATGCAGTCACTCCTTTACTGTATAACAAAGTCAGTTTGGTAATAGTTTGCAACATCCCCTCTGGTGCAGTTGTTGCACAGGACAGAGGTCTGATGACTTCTATTCAGAAGGATGATATAAAACCAAGAGCTTCAGCCCTGATCTCATCACTGTGTTCCTTTCACTGCCTTCCTAGAGGCAAAGTTCACATCTGCAAAGTTCACTGAGGAATACATCATCACAGCCATGGAAGAACTATCTTCGAATAGTCAAGAGACATCACCATACCTTCTGTAAATCCTAAGGCACATTGCAATAAACTTAGATGGCCTCTGCAGGCTGGTATTGATGGAGGATAAATTCCCTGTCATTGAAAAAGCAATGACAATATCTGTTACAGGGCCTTACAGACAGAACTGAGTAACTTGATTTAACTTCAGAATTTGACTTTGAGCAGATGGTTGGACCAGCTGACCTCCAGAAGTCCCTTCCAGCCCATTTAAAATTGTTCTATGATTCTGACCTATTTTTAGCTCTTTAGACTGAGTAAAATGATTCATATTCAAAAATAAAATAGTTTTTCAGCTAAAATGGGACCAATGAAAATAAAGAAATAATCTAAAACAACCTTAGGAGCATGTTTGTGTTTCTTTAAGTGATATAAGCAATCCACACAGGTCTTCCATTCTGTTTCTGTAATCCGTGGTATGCTGTGAGGCCATGAGGAGTGTTGGGAGACAGTAAAAAGCTCTCCTAGAGAGCCATCTCAAATTAAGAGGAAATTATAAAAACATTAAAAATCTTTTGTCTGCATAGAATGGTATGACCACTGAACTAGGAACACAGTAAAAAATTCTGAGCACTTATTAATATAGAAAATTAATAACTGTTCTTACTAAAAGAAAGAGTGCTGTTACAGCAGCTCTTAAAGTTTTCATTACAGCTAAAATAAACTATTTCAACATAACAAGGGCAACTGTAGGGTTGAACAAAGTTCAGTAAATTTCAGCAAAGGCAAATGCAGGGTCCTACACCGGGGGAAGAACAACCCCCTGCACCAATACAGGCTGGGCGCTGATCTGCTGGAAAGCAGCTCTGTGCAGAAGGACCTGGGGGTCCTGGTGGACAACAAGCTGTCCATAACCAGCAGTGTGTCCTTGTGGCCAGGAAGGCCAGTGGTATCCTGGGGGGCATTAGGAAGAGCATTGCCAGCAGGTCGAGGGAGGTGATCCTGTCCCTCTGCTCAGCCCTGATGAGGCCACACCAGGAGTGCAGTGTCCAGTCCTGGGCTCCTCAGGACAGGAGAGACATGGAGCCCCTAGAGGAGGTCCAGCAGAGGGCAATAAAGTTGATTAAGGGACTGGAGCATCCCTCTTATCCTCATAAGGATAGGCTGAAGGAGCTGGGCCTGTTCTCTGACCTCCTCTCAGAGAAGAGAGACTGAGAGGGGATCTTATCAATGCTTACAAATATCTTACAGATATTTGGATGGATATCAAGAAGATGGGGCTACAGTCTTTTCAGCTGTGCCCAGTGACAGGACAAGGGACAATGGGCAGAAACTGAAACAGAGAAAGTTCCATCTAAATGAGGAAAAAATCCTTTACTTTGAGGGTGACAGAACACTGGAATAGGATGCCTGGAAGGGTTGTGGAGTCTTCTTCTCTGGAGATATTTGAAACCTGCCTGGACATGACCCTGTGCAATCTACTCCAAGTGAACCTGCTTTAGCAGGGAGGCTGGACTAGATCATCTCCAGAGGTTCCTTCCAAACCCAGCCATTCTGTGATTCTGTGACAACATACTGGTTTAAATCTTCACCTAAAAAAAAGCCCATCCAAAATCTAAATAACATTTTTATTTCATCATCTCTGCAACCATCTCTTGTTCATGTCATGAAGTCTAACACAGAAAGTCCAAAAACACTTGAAAACCAAACCAGACAAAGCAAAGACTACTACAACCAACTGAAATTTGATCAATTTACAAATATCCAACATGTTTAAGCTTGAGACGTTTATTTCTTGAATTATTTTTTTTTATCATAGTAACTCTTACGCTTATCAACCTACTGTCATACTGGATTCATGCTGGCCTCTTAATCTTTCTGTTTTAAAGTTATACATACTAATTTAGGACTGTAGAATGGCTGTGTTTCTCCACCAAAATAGTGCTGATTTTTAATAGTAAACTACACAAAAATGAGAACATTAGTGCAATCAACAGGGACTTCTGTGTTCACCCACCATGTAGGAGACAAACAAGTCAATTTTTTGTCAGGAACAATTTGAACTCTGATTGCCTACCTACAATAAAAATAGATGCCATGCCACTGAGCAGGCTCAGTTAAGGTCTCTCTCAGTATTTCAGTATTATACTTGCTGCACTCTAACACCTCCTACAAATCCCTAAACACGACCTAAGACAGTGCAGTTCATAAAGGAGAAAGATGTGTGGGAACAGTTCTCAACACAGCTGGCTCAGCAACTGCTGTTTGTCATGAAGATGGGACACAGCCAATGTGATTTTCCTGCTGTGCTCCTTGCACGGTCACACAGACCTGCTCTGCAGTAAATTGTCACTAGCAAATTTACAGTACCTCATCCAACAGCAACTACCTAATCTCCAAACTCTTGCAAGGGCTTATAGAAGCTGCTGGCTTCTCAGGAGCAGGTAATTGGCTATATTTTAGTTCCACACAAGGCAGTGGCTCCTGCTGAGTTACTGCTTGTGCTGTCACTCAGAACACTGATATTTTCTTTTTAAAAAAGGAAAAAAAAAGATAAGTATGATGAACTGCCATATCCTGCCCCTCTTCACACACCTTTGCTCTCACTGCTTGTTCTGCAAGACAAATGAAGGCATCTTCTACTGCATGGCTGGGGCATGTACCTAAACCCCCCAGTGCCCCTCACATAACTTGCCACTAGCCCAGGACCAAAATGGGCTTCTGGGTGTCCCCTTATGTGACTGGATGCACACAGCTTCACACAAGGTGAGTCAGCTGTACAGTCAGCTACTCAGCAACTCAGCTAGTACAGCCCTGGCACAAGGTGACAGCATGTAAATCCATGTCATTTTTGACAGGTCTGTGACACATCTGTCTATGGCGTTTTCCAGTTCTGGAAATTATACCACCTTGAAATCCTCTTATTTCCAAACTATGAGTCTCTATAAGGATGCTGACTACCTTATTTCTTTTTATAGATATTTATAGCCTTTAATACAAATATTACCTCCAGGTATGTGAGATTCAGCTCCAGATTTATATGGAAACATTTAGGTTTTCTATGGTGCAATGCCTCTAAGCTCAATAACTATGTTATAATACCATTATAAATAGTGGACACCTAGTTCAAGATATCTGCATTGGAACAAGGATATTGCTGTTCTGCTCAGAATTTTCCCTCCATTAAGTATAACTAACTTTGGAAAACTATTCACAAGGTGAATTTCAGTAGGGGTGCTGGCATTTTGGTCACAGGACACATGATCTTTCTTCTGGCAGCAGGCTGGCAGGAAAACAGCTGCAGCTGGATTGATTGTTCCACTGGGCTGAATCTTGCCTGCAGACTGTGAGTTGCACAACCCTGTCTGACGCCTGTGGAAGACATCATTGTCTCCTCATCTTTGAATCCTGTCCCTCATTTTTTTCAACACAGACTGCCAAAAATAGAACCTCAGCTCACAGAGAGACATTAGGCATCTCTAAGCTTTCTACAAATGAGCTGCCTAGGCTCCCCTCTGTTCTCAGTAAAGAAGAGAGGCATCTCCAGAGAGCAATCCTGCTGCTGTGGGGGATGAATTGCTTCAGAAGTCACCTGCTTTTCTTTTCCAACAATAAAAGGAGCTTGGACAATGAGTTGACATCTCACTTGCAGAGGCTAAAGTTTAAGGTGATCAGTCCCAAACAAGCTCAGAATATATAAATCTCACTTTGGATAACGAAAACCACATTTTTTGGTAAACTGAATATTCCCAATTAAAATTGCCTCAACTTTTATTTAAACTTTAAATTGTTCCAGCTTTCCATGAAGCAACCCAAAAATGAAGTATAATAGGGAAAGCAAGAAAAAAAAAAACCTACCATAGCCAAGACAGGGACAAATATTCAAAATGTGTATTTAGTCAGCTGAACCGAAGCTTGCAGGTTTTAGGGAGGAGTAAGGATGGGTTTGAAAGTAATTCGCATAGCAGGGCCTGGAAGGTAACCATTCAAACAGGCAGGCAAAGGATAAGAAGCAAAGGATGCCTCTGACAAGCCACAATATCCAGCGTGACATAATCCTATGTTACATAGCATAATTGAACATTTATATAGCCTGACCTCATTCAGGGTGTGTTTATCTAAAACATATAAACCCAAAAGCACTTAAATATTTCTGAAATTATTTGAAAAATTCAAGAAGAAAACATGATTATCCACTTTATAGCCCTTTATTTCAAGCACAAAAATTGAATGGATTTAATTTAGTGGTATTGATACACATGTAGATTGCTCTAAGTTAAAAAACAAGCAGTGTGAGCACATTTTGAAATAACAGCATATGAACCTGTTATGGCTAAGCTGCAGCAAGCTACATGCTCTTAGAGGACAAGAAAGGAAAATTCCTTTATTGATTTCTGAATATAAATAGACACTTTATGTCATTTTCCTTCTAACTGGAAGGCTAAACTATAAAATTAGACAGATCTTTCTGAAAATCAGATGGATGCAGCCTAGCAGAAAACTAACTTCAAGACGTTTTCTGGTTGTGACCTACTATCCATTCTGTTATCAATCAAGGTGACTGATAAAGTTTGGCATAAAGCTAAACATTCATATGTTCCTCAGAGCTTTTGTGGGTAAGGCCGAATTCTGCTGTTTAAAACTTTACAGAGGTAATTCCTACCAAAATAAAAATTGTCCCAGCTCTGTGAAGATTCAGTGTCCCAACACGACTGACTATAATTTTTGGATAGTTGATTCATGTCATTTCCTTCTGTAAGACATATACACAGACATAACACAAAGAGGAGAGGCAATGTTTCCCTCTAATGTGAAGATGAAAGGATGGAAGGATGGGTGTAGGATTCAACTATTAATTGCTTATTGTATTAATGTTCTACAACTCTGACATGGATGATAAGAGTCCTCCTTAGAAAAAATAGTAAAGCAAAATTTGACAAACCTGTCTTCTTCCAATAGACTTTGACCTGAAGTTGATTGTCCTGATAGAAAGGAGTTCCAATTTTAAGAAAACGAGTGGTTTTCCTTCTTTGAAAGGTCGGGTAAGGATCTACCAGTCCTTTCTGTGGTTTCCCAGCAGATGTCCGCTCTTCTGCAATACACAGAATGATCAGGAAACTATTTAGTTTACTGCAGTGCTGTATAATGACTATGCTAAATTTGCTGAAATTCAGAAAATAATAGTATCTTTAATCCAAATTATCTTATTTCAGTTTCTTACCTAAATGAAATAAATATAAAGAATTAACTGTCCAGAGGGGTTGAAAAATCACTTGTTTGAAATTCAGTCAAAGAATTTAGACAGTGACCAAAAAAGAGAAATATGTTTTTACATGGAAATGCTCTGTAAATTTTCTGAACGGTACTAAGGAAATGGACCGTATTTATAACCCCGAGAACAAGAAATGTTAACACAATGATTTTTTAAACAGGCACAGTATCTACCAGTAGTTCTCTATAATACTTCACAGTCTTTATATTCATGCAGTGTTTGAATATGCACAAAATCCAAGGACAGCACTGAATGTAACCCAGAGTGCCACATGTGGTTACTACATCAAAGTAAATATAGCCCTCTGGTATGCTATATAAGAACACTGTGGTCAGATTAAAGATCTGTCTTGCCCACTTTCCTGTTCCCAACCGTGAATGGTGAATGCTTAGGAAAATATTGCAAGAGAGGAATTTTCTTTCAGCAATTCCCTTGGTGCTATGTGCCTTGCTTCCAACAAGCAATTGCAATTGGCAATTTCATCAAGCATTTTGTCTGGCAACAATTTATCACCATTTAGCAGGGTTGACAGTACTTATAGATATTTTCAGATGAAAAGAAAGTAATGTTCATTCAAACTGCACTTTTCATTGCACACTTGCAAATGTATCTGATCCAATTTGGAGGATCAGATTATAAACAAAAAACCAAAAAAACTGTATTTAATTCAATATTAAACACCTAAAATAAAACCAAAGATTCTAATAATAAGGAAAAGGCAAATTATTAATTACATACTTGAGAGAAAGAGGGAAAAATTCAGATTTCGGTAGTTGTCACGAGTAACATATAAACTTGAACATTTTGCCTTATATGCAGCTTCAATTGAAACTCGCTTTATGGCCAAGTTTTACTTTCTCAGCCCTTTGCTGAATCTGATATGATTTTTCATTTTGTTTGTTTGTTTTAAATTAAACTACCAAACTTAAGGAAATTTTTTCTTAAGGTAACCATAATGTTACTACTACCTAAATGGAAATCAAAAAGTTATATAGAGAAGTACAAACTAAAATCTATCAGGTATTCTTCAATTTAAATTATTTTAGTTTTATTAAATCTCTACTTTGCTATTCTCTCTGCTCCACTTCCACAAAAACCAGGACACCAATTTAGAATATTTCTATATAAAGATCAAGCGAGAATCTTGCTACATTTCCCAAAAGTGAAGCACACAAATATAGTGAGGCAATGCATTTCTGAGTGTGGGGAAATGTAACGCCAGAGGGCTGAGGTCAAAGCTCACAGAGGTCTGTAGGACTAAATTACTTAAGTGGGTTATGGGCTATCTCTCTTCTGACAATAGGACCAGACACCTAAAAACCAGAGCTTAATTCCACACAGAGCAGAGCATCTGACAGTGGGACTTCAGCAAAATTGGCATGTTGCTTCTGGAACTACTTCCCAAAGGCAATGGAAGTCCCAAAATAAAGACAAGCCATAAATGTCATGTCCTAGATAATATTTTAGGCAATTCTTTTGTTTCTTTTTCATATTTCTCCATCTGCTTCTGAGTATTCTCAAAAGTACATCAAGCAGGACTGGCTCTGTACCTACCTAACCTGAGTGAGGTATAGCAGACGAATTTGCATCTCGTCCAGGAGTAGTTTTAACTTGCTTTTCTATGTAACCTATAATCTAGCCATTTTAAAAAAAATTACCAAAAAAGCATAAATACACCACTCAGCAGAGTGTTCTATCAATTAAAATGTGTGATATCAGTAGTTTAGGTCCAAAGAATCTTGAATGCTTTACCTCATGGCTTTAAGAGAAGGGATGCTCAGTTTTTTCTATAAACTTACTACTGAAATACTCTAAAAATGTGTTTTAGTTGGCACAGGCACAGATTTGCAGTTAAAAAGAAAATACTGCTCAATAAATATAGATGTTTATAATCTGAACAGTCAAAATACTTGAAGTATATGAGATTACAAAAATATTGTTCGCAGTATAGTTTTACTATAAAAAGCAATACAACAATTAATGAACCATTTAGTACAGGAAGGTCATCCCAGTAAAGCAAAATAAAGCAGAAGGCATTAGAAAGTCTGCACTAATTAAACATAAGTAGATAGCAGAAACTATCTTTCACAAAAACTACTGATGGTCTGTTTTCTGAAGCAAAACAACCAAGGAGAAGGCAGGGTATCCAAACAAAGCTGTGGAAGGAATTTAAATCTAGGTATGACAATGATAGGGAAGAGGTGCCACTGGAGTGGACAGAAAGCGATGAAACAGCCAAAGTTACGTATGAGGTACAGCATAAATTAACTCCATTTGGTAGAGGGTTTGTAAGTAATAACTCAGATGTGAACTGCATCAGGTTCTGAAAAACCCAACCTTTTGAAGAGGGAAAACTGCAACAAAGATCTTCTTCTCCCACCATAAACCCAGGGGTGATACAGACCAAGACAGTCAGAACATTAGTGAGGCCATGGAGAGCTAATGCAGCCCTACCAGTGAAAGGGTTTTTCACAGCAAGAAATGGTGCCAAAAATGACAGGCTCATATCTCAGTTACTCAGCTTCAATTTAGAAGGCTTTTTTTATAAGGAAGGTCTTTATTTACTATTATGTTTAAAGATTATAATGGTCTGACCTAATGTCAGGAGTACCAATAAAGCGTGACAAAGGTCAGTTGTTTAATTATCCCTGCTCCCAAGATGGGAACACTGATAAAATTGTACTAATAATAAAATGAGAGAAAGAACTTCAAAAGCTTGCCCGTTTTCTCTTTGGCTAATCATATATAATGACATCTAGAACTTTCTCCCGCTTAGCAGGACACAGACCAACCTCAGACAGCTAAAATCCCAGCACTAGGATTCTTTGATGTAACGTAAACTCAGCTACATGTTCTTCCTTAAAGCTGTGATGTCATGTGGTGACATGACAGTCAAGATGACTGGACTGAAAACTAAATACCCTAAAGTCTAGCACTGAGAGCCAGAACTTCACAGAAACTTTACCAAAAGGAGCAGGAAATCGTGTAGGGGAAGGGTATGGAAAAAAATTTTTGCTTGTTTATCTAGTGAGCTTTGCAGAGGGTGGGGGAAAGAGAAAAAAAAAAAGTAGCAAATCCCACAAAAAATTCTTAGGAAAACAATCAGCAAAATGTGAAATCTCTCATAAACACTGATGATACACTTCTAGTGGAGCTCACTGGCTCAGTGTATGGAATTAAACACCCAGTTCCCACCGCAATTTTTTCCTCTATTACATCCCCTGTGTACATACAGAAGAGGAAGGAGAACTTAATGTGGTAACTGTAAGAAGATCTTGATATAATGCACAGTCCTGTAAACTAGGTTACTTTTCTAGGGGATGACAAAAAGCACAGGTACAATCTAGGAGGGTCAACAAGGAAAGGGCAGAACTCTTATATACACTTACATTGGGCTTCACTGAGGATTTAACCCAAACTTGCCTAACATAAAGACTCTGGAGATTCAAGCTGATATTCTGGTATGGATTTGAAGCAAAGACTCAGTGTGTGGAAGAGATGAAAATTTGACCTTCTGCTGTATCTTAAGATGGCCCAAAAAAGTAGTAAAGAGTAGATTAATATGGAAAAAAGAAGGATACTTAGGCTTATTTTTTCTTCTTGGTACATTAATATGTGAAGCAACCACAGACAAGAAGGTCTGTTATAGCTAACAACTACATTACAATATTTTATGTATACCCAAACAGAATATGGCAACAATAGCAGTTGATTAGTGATGGTGAAAGTAATTACAGTTCTGTTATGAAAATAGCTACAAGTTTAAACTTTGAGTGTACTTTAGAGAAAGAATGTAAATTAATAGAAAATGAAATGGAGTCAGGGCAGAATAACTAAAATCACATTCTTTAACATCTTATTATCAGAACTCTGCTGTATTAGTTAATCAGAGACCCATCAGCAATTGGGGCAGTAACTCAGTATTGCACTGTAATTGTATAAATAGCATTTAACCAAGACTAAGAATTGTGGTTTGCTGCCAGATTCAGATACAGTTTTCAATTATATTACTTAGCATGTGAGGTTCTAAAGACCTTAACAATATATAACCTAGCATCTAAACATCTTGAGATTTGAATCTGAATGTGGGTCCTATGTGTGCAAATTTTGAGAATACATGTCAGATGTGGAACGTTTTAAATTCCCTAATAGAAGAGTCAATGTTTTATATATCAATTCATAGTAGACACAAGCTTTTGTGATCCAAGAATCTGGATTAATGGACTACTAAAAATAGCCAGTATTTTGAAAAATATTGCAGGTTAACACTGTCCAGCTAAGGCACACAGAAATGCTTTTATTTCATTCATTTAGAAACATGTCAGTATTCACACCTGTACTGCATCTAAAAAATATTAACACTACAGTTATGCAAAAGCTTCAATTTTCTTTGCAAGTGTTTACTTTAGTTGAGTAGAGTCTAAGTCAAAGAATTAGGCAAAAACTGTCACCAATTTTTATCCAAGAAATTTTACATGAAAAGGTTACTCAAGCTGACCAAGGGATGATCATTGTGCTATGGAACAGCCCAGTTTAAGAAAATGATTTTTTAAAATTTGAGAAATGATTATATAGAACATTCAAATTCCAGATAAAGGAGAGAGAAAGCATTCAGGTGTTTGAGTATGGTTACTCACTATTATTCCTGATGTCCTGAGTCGTGCTAAAATGGAGAGAAACCTTAGCACTTTTTAGGCGTATCTGACCCCAACGTGTTACTGCCTGCAGCTCCACATTGTAGTTGCTGTTGGGTTGGAGCCCCTCCAGGACCACATAATTTTGGGCCTATAATAGAATAAATACACAAAGCAGTTATAATATTGCGGAAACACAGGCCTTTATTAAAAGCAGGCTTGTTATCTTAGGCACACTATTTTTCTGAAGTTAGAAAACTCGAAAATAAATTTCAGAGAAAAATTTCCTTTCTGTAAAAGATTTCTTTAATTGGACTCTGTTTTTCTGTGTCATTTTAAAAATACTAACCTACTCAATGTTTGCATAATTTTGGCAGTTCCTTGGCAATTCCAAACCTATTGTTTAGGTAAAACCTAAGGGGTATTCTTCTATATAATAAGGTTTTTCTCTTATGCCAAAATCATTTTAGCAAAAGGAATTTAAGCACTTTGTTCCCCAATTTCTGTGTTAGTAAAGCAATTGAAAACTTTTTGCTAGAGACGGCAAGTCTGCAGATAGCTAAAATCCAACATTTAATACATTTGTCAACACATTCTATTTGTTTCTACTCTTGAAAATAAAAATTAAAAAAACAAGCACCAACCAAAAACACCCTCTGATTGGAAATAACAGTTTTCCTGTGTAGAATGGAAAGCAGAATAGAAAAAATACAGTTTCCAATGTCATGGAAGTGTCTCAAATGGGGAAACAAGAGATTAAGTTTATCATTCTCCAGTCAAAAACTAATACATTAAGAGAAGGCACACGATATTGTAAAGCAGAGTCCAGCCTTCTCAGTAGTCTAATATTTTATTTTGCCTAGATTTAATTATAAAAATATTTTTCTAGCCCATATGCCACGTGGAAGATATTACTCCATGTTTCATTAGAATTCCTTGTGCCTTTTGACAGTCAGTACAGAGTAAAAAAGATAACCCATGTACCAAGGTAACCATCCCACATTTAACACTTGGGTTGTTAAAAAGGGATTGTCAAAAAGCATTTAATAGTTATTATCTTTATTTGTTTAGTGCTGACCTATTGACTATAAGTCTTGATTAACAGTGTCAATATTGTAGTCAAACTAATTCAATGTCTACCTGGAATGAATTCATATGGAAATCAGTATGAAATTATTTGGGTTGGGGTACATCTAAAGGTAAAAACAGGACAAAAATAATCTTCAGTGGTCTTTAACAATTTAGATTTTTCCCTCTTCCTTTTTTTTTTTTTAGTGTTCCTGCCTTCTCCATTTTTAGCCTAAGAGTTGCTACAATATTCAAATGACCATTGATTAGCGATAGCATCTGGAGTGTCCTGAATCTCACCGGCATTGCTGTGCAGTTTCATGACATGCTGCAGAAGAAAAAGTACAAGTCAGGAATAATACGAAAGATATTGTAAGAGCCTGCCTTTTCTATAAAATACACCCTGTATTTCCCTACATTCAAGGTCAGAACTTGGTCTCAATTACCGTAATGTTCTATAATGGATCTGTTTTAACATTATTTGTATGTAGGAAGTACTCCATGCAAAGGTATTAAAGACCCAGACCAATTTTAAAATTCTCTGGGGTTTCTGATTTAAGGACCAGCTTGTAGAGAGAAGGCTCCCTCATATCTTTAGGCTGAAGCCTCTTTCCTGAAGGTCTTTACCCAATGCCAGGCTTCTTGAAGAACACAAACTTTTCTATGTAGCACAGTCCAACCCTACTCCTATCTTGCAACAATTATTTTTTTAAAGAACAGTAAAGAACTAACCTTCCTTTCTATGCAAATTGACTTTCGTGATTTCATCACACAGCCTTCATTGCCTTTATCTCTGTCAGGGCTTGGTGACTGAGAGACAGAGAGGGAATTGTGATCCTTTGACTGTTATTCATCACAGTGCAGTGGGCAGCCAGAGCCAAAACACAGTTTTAACATAGACATGGAACCAAATTCTCACTATCAAAAGCACTGGGAATCAAGTTATGTCTAACTGATTTCTATTATTTCTATATAATTATTTCTATTAACTGCTTTAAAATAATATGCAATTTGTTTATGGATATCATAACAAAAAGCTTTCCAGTAAAGAAATATTTAATACATTACTCAAGAAAGTCATAGGAACTTGCTGCTAAGGAAATATTGCCAGATCTTTGGTACAGCTGTTTATTTAAAGAGTTTTGGGTATGTTTTTCCCTTGGACCTATACTGACTATTAAACAATTACTCTCTATGATAGTGTCACAAGTTTTATTTGCATAGTGAAGGAACAATGTGACAGATGATGTCAGGCTTTTTAAATAAAATAATCACTTTACGAAGCACTAACTGAATAAGGCTAAATTTAAAGGACTAATGGAATTTAACTTTTCATTCATCTTTCCTGAAAAATCTTACAGTATTTACCTCTATTCTAAGGCAGAAGTTTACTTCTCTCCCCGGGTTCAGTGTAAGAAAAGGATTGAGAGGTCAAAAGTGTCTATGGGCTTCATTATATTAAAAATTAGGACCACTACTTTACCAGTGGCTGAAATCATTGCAACTTATCACACCTTTTATACTTACACTCTGTTTTGTGTCAGAAATAAACTGTATTTCTGTCCCATTTACTGATTTCTTTCTTACCCCATCGGTAATCTTCCTTCTCTTTTTTTTTGCTGGGATTACATATTTGCTGTACGTCCAGCTCCAGAAGACTTTGTAGTGGTGCACTGGGATATCAGGCTCTTCTGGAAGATCCCAAGTAATCATTGCATTTACACTCCCATCATTGTTTGCACTGATATTGGCAATCCTGATATTAGATGGAGCTGGTGGAGCAGATGGATCTGGAATTAAAAAAAAAAAAAATTCTAAGGTCAAAATTATCTTCAGTAAGGTAAAGATTATCTTCATCTCATGTATTTACGAGGCGTTCACAAGCTGGATTAAACACTCTAAATACATTGAGGAAAATTCAGGCAAAGGCTTCCCATAACTGATATGGCTTCTTGTAAATTCTAGAAATTCAAATTCTACTGAAATAAAAATTATGAGTTAGTGTCTAGTTTGTCATTATTCTGTGTTGTTGATAGTTCACAAATATTATGAAGCTTTATAAAAATGTACCAGACTATCAGTTTTCCTTCTGTCATTCCCTACTTTAAATATATAGTGAGCGTAAAACACTCAGGTTCTACAAGTGGCCTTTCAGAGTCACCACAGAACTGTATGGCTGAAACATTGAATATTTTTTCATTGCCAGATAATTCTCAGATGATAAAATTATGTTTTGACACATTGAATTTTTCTTCAAAATTCTAATCTTGATATCTACCACCATGGAACATAAACATTTCCTTAGAATAAATATAATTAAAGCATAATGATATATTATACCGTGGTAGAAATCTATGCGGTTTTTTTTAGAATGTCAAAAAGCAATTAGCTACCCCTTTGATTTATTTCACTATTCTGGTTCAATTCCTGGTCAATATCAACTGAGATAGTATTCCTTCAGTTGTCTCTGTGCTGACTCTAGAGTCAGGAAGGAGACATGACAGTCAGAGGTTGAATATTCAGAAAAGATTCAATATTGAATCTTTTCCAGTATTGAATGTAGGTCCTCCCTGTGGACTCACTATAAAATATACTGGCCCCAAGTAATGTGAATCAATGGAAATTTTGCAACCAAGCTTCTGAAAGTCCAATTTGCTCTTTACCAGCTCCTACTTTTTAATCCTACTTTTCATTTCTACCTTTTTTTAAATGTCTGTGGTAGCCAAAAATTGGTGACAAAATACAAGAAAACTGCAAAAACAAAATTTATGTAGAAGTAAGCAAAACAAACAAATAAAAAAAATTAAAAGTATATCAGAAGAGTAACAGAAATTCATAGTAATCAAGACATGCTATGAACTGCTAGCCATATGAGCCATCACTTATTTGCCAGAAATAAAACTGGAGGCGTGAGAAGGGAACATCAGACATTCATTTACTGTATGGTTTACCTATATTATTTTATAATGGTAAATGAGCTGTTAAATAAACATTCCAGGCATACTAAATTCATCAGATAATCCCTATGACAAATGGTCTCACTGAAAAATTCCATCATTTGGTTTATAAAAAAAGACACATTCAGAATTAATAAAGACAGCACTTCCCTTTTAAAGATCAGCAGATGTGAAATAATGACTTATTCGTGTTATTGAACAGGACTCTTGCTGCAATAACAATGGATGCTCCTGTTTCCTCACACATGCCATTTTAGTTAAATAGTAATGGATGTCCCTGTTTCCTCACACATATAATTCAACCTAACTTTTGGCTATAAAAGTTACAAAGCATACTTAAGAATTCTGGAAATTTAACATAGTTTCCAAATAGCAAGAATGCTTTACTTCTCACTTGTTTTTTTTCATCCACTAGCAAGTCAGTTGCTTTTATTTTTTCTGGCTATGGAGAAGCACTGCTGTTACACTTATTTCCTTACCTGTGAAGTTCCCAACCACTCCATCCTAAAGTATGCCAAACCATTTATTCCAGAATTAAAGAAAAATTTAGCTAAATGGTTTGTACTATTCTCTCATACAGTTTTTCATTTACTTCTATTATTTAATAAGTAGGTATAAAATGTAATTTAGGTACAATAAATATAAACAGAATCATGGTTCATACATCTTAGACCTTTATTAAGCATTCATCTTCACTGATTTAAAATGTTAGGGGCTTTTTTGTTATATGGCATTATTTTAGGGAAATAAAACATTTATAACCTGAAGTGCAACATGATCATATTACTGTAGGTGAATTATTCAGGTTATCTCCCAGAAGTACTACGCATCATGTATTATGTATACAAAACATATGGGATAAAATTAAAGTGTTTCAGAGAATATATCTTCCCAAATGATCAGATAAAAGCAAAAATAATTCAAACTATAAAATATGTTTGTCTTCATTCTGCCTCTACAAGAGATAGAGAGTCATTTAAAAAAAGATCTAGAAGGTAAATGAAATAGCTCTTCTGGAAAAAGTGCATTACATGATTAAAAATATTTTTAAGTTCTCTTCACCTATTTTTTGTAGGTGTAAAAGAAAATGACCCAATTTAGATTCTTTCTTTTCAAATGTTTGTATCTCCATTCCAGCAAAAGAAGGCAGTAAGGAAGAACAACGTGCACACCGAAACCAACCGATCATTTCTTCTGAATTCTGCAGCACCAGCCTATCACCCTGTACTTTTTGTAACTGCACAGTTTATTGAAAACATTACTTTATCAGGAACATTTCTTCTGTGCTTACTAGACACAGTCCAGTCAGCAGACAAAACACTGATCCACATTTGAAAGAAAACCCATTAGTGTTTCTATTTTGCTGTGTGAGAATAGAAACATTGCATTAAAAACTATTGGATAACTATAGTTAAGGATAGGAAGATGTCCTATAAGAAGGAATGTACATGAGAAATAATACAGCAATAGCAGATATTTTCCCGAGTGCCCTCTTTCTTCAAAGACTCTTTTGCAAGCCTCTCAAATGTCATCCACAAAAATGCCTTTGAACAACGAACGGTGGTGGTGGTAGAAGACAGAAAGGAGGAGATCTGCAGCTAACAGACATGAAAAGGTGAGGCACTGAAAGCAACACATCTTCTCTATGAGCTTTGTTAAAACTAGTAGACTAAGCTTAAGAAAATAAAAAGATATAAAGATCCAAAATATCAAAGATAAACAAAACTTATTACAGATTTGCATTTAATCAACTGAAAAAAAATCCTGTCTGTATGTATGAATGCATCAGTAAAATATTTCATGCATTTGGGGTGTATTACCTGAAATATTAAGACACCCAGTGAACATTTTATATCAGCTCCAATCCATTCCATATTAAGCGTTTCAATACCACTGTATAATTTATTCACCCACTTTGATATATTTCTGCGACACTCATCACTATTACAAGTGACAGAATGATCATTTTGTAAGTTAAGAATCCAAAAATATTAATTGTTTCTTCATTTGAAAGGATTTAGTTTCACTAGCAAAGCAGACAAGTGAGAAGGAATAGCAGAGTAAGACAATGTGATCTCTGTTAACAGGAAGAAAAACCAAACAACCCTAACCCCACCTTCAAAGAGAACACCTAAAAAAACCCCACATCCTCTAGGCCTCTCAAATAAACAAGAATCCAGAAAAATCAATAAAACTGTGATGTGTTTACAAGCATGCTCCTCTACAATGCATGCCAGCCTGTTACCAGATAATAGATTAGTTGGTTTTTTCTGCATTATTGAATGGAAAAGTCACATTTCTACATGGCGGTCTGTTATGTTATGTCCGTGTAGATACTAAAAGCACTATACAACTAGTGCTAAAATACTTCAAGGTCTACTAACTGGTACTGAATCATAAAGCTTACACACATAAGGTGTTTGTTAACCTGACTATAAAGCTAAAGTGATGTTCTGCTGACTACAAAGCTAACAGCCGTTCTACTGTTAGTCTTCATATACCTGCAATCCCTTTGACTGACTGCCCACATGTATAATTCAGATACATGGACATAAAATCACTGGAATGGAAACTGCTGCCAGTTTTTCAAATGGGAAGTATTGAAACTTTATATACATGAATTTATCTGAGTGTTAAATCAAATTCTTTGGTTTGCAGAAAGAGTGATGCTAGTTGCAGCTTTTCCTTTGCAGTTTATACAACAACGCAAATAAAATACAAGTCATTCTGTATATCCTAGAATTTGGCACAGGCAGCTGTCCTCAACTCCAAAAAAATTCTGGTCTCAGCAGCCTGACAAGTAAATCGCTTCTCACTGCTAGAAATGATAGCTTCATTAGGTCAAGGCTGAAGCTGCTGTTCCAGCACATGGGGTAAGTACTGCATTTGTCTGGATTGTGTTTGGCTTGAGTATACCCAAAGGACTTAAATTCCTGTCTTGCTGGCTACTCAGCCATCACAAGCAAAATTCTGTCTCCAGTGCCCAAAAGGGAGGATTTCTTGCTGCAAATAAAGGAAAGAAAGAAAACCCTCACATAATCGCCATTTCAAAATGCACATCTTCCCACACTCACATTTGTGAACATAGTAATAATTTATATTTTCCAAAATTCTTGTAAGAAACTAGCACTGGAAACAATTTTGCAACCTTAAAAAACCAGTATGGGCAAGCTATACACATGAATCACGTCATACACTGCTGCAGTGCATCCACTTTGTCTTTCAATGTGGCAATGTAGTGAAAACAGTAAATGATTTGGAATAGGTGTCAGAGAGGGGAATAATGACATCGGAACCAGAATTCTCATTCAAGCTGTAAAGGTGAGAGCAAGTGTGACAATAATTTAAACCTTTTTTATTGAGCTTTTTTCCTGACTTAAAATAGATCTCCCATTGCTATCTTTCAAACATGAGACCTTTCAACTCTAAAAGCCTGCTGAAGCTGCTCTACAGACAAGTTTCCAACCATTAAACAGTTCCACGGTGTAAGCAGGAGGACTGGCTCTGCCCGATGGAAATGGCACACATAAACCAGCTGTGCAACAGCATAAAAAAATCATTGGTCTCAAAGGAGCAACAGAAAGAATTTTATTGCCATGAGTGGGTGTCTGTTCTGGTTTTTCTAACACTCAGTAATGTATGCATGAAATCACATCCAGCATGGTACTTATGGGCTGTGAAAACAATGTTGCCTGCTTCCTTTTGCTTGACAATCTATCCAGTGTATGCTGGCAACTGCCTTCATGGTGAAGATAAAAACCTTTAGCAGAGGAGGAAGGGTCAGATGTTTTGGGCTCATTGTGTTGATCTTCTTGTCTCTGGAAATGGCACGGTACCTACCTACAGACCAGTGAGGTAATATGTGATATAGAAATGCCTATCACTGAGTCCCACAGTTAACTGAAGTCTCTGCTACTGAGAGTTCATTCTCATCACAAATCATAAAAAGCTAAGAAAAAAGTAGCCTAAGAACCATGAACCAAACGCAACAAATTAAAAATTGTATTACTAGTGCCAAGCAGCTTCTGACCAGTTAGGTTAGGCAGTGCCTGCCTATTGGAAGAAAAACACGGGTAGTTTTCATCCAAGGAGACTAATTTATGGATTGTAGGAACAGTTCTCTCCTGCTTCCAGAAGAAAGCAAACAGCTTGGAGAGAGCCAGTCTAAACATGAAGAGAAGGATATTTGTATCTTTATGGATCAAGAATGTTCTCTCAGGTATTCAGTTACCTTTATTTATTGCTGTTAATGCAAATTACTGCCACTCAAAGATAAAAAGGAAAGCACACAAAATTTAAAAACCCTGAAAAGAGAAGTAAAAATCTGTCAAAATAGCAGAAAATTTTGATCCATTTTAGCTGACAATATCAATGTAGAAGTCCATGTGCACAGTCACACTTATATGAAAGAAACCACTTTCTAGGTGCAGTATTCACTTAATTTTCCAGCCATTCCACCACAGACAGACATAGTCCAACCTACATTTCTCGTAATTTTGGAATCGCATTTTGGCAAAACAAAGCATCCCTTTATTCCTTGTGAAGGATCACGTCAGACAAGGACATGCAAACCCTTCGTCTCTTTTATAAAAAATAAATAAACAGCATTAAAAAAAGAGCTCTGACTAAGCTTTGAATATTTCAAAAATTCTCAGCTGTGTCACTTAATTTACTATTTGCAAATTAATGCCATAGATGAACACATGAGGCAGTGTAGAACAGCTAATAAACCTTCACCTCAAAAGTTTACAGTATAAGAGCATCAAAAGCTGCAGTAGATCAGACCTCAAAACACAACTAGATGAAGAATGGCAAGTTGAAATCCTTGATGAAATACGTTTGTTTTCCTGGTTTTTTCTTTTTCATGACTGGGAAATTAAATTACTTTGGAAAATACAGAGCTTTATTTACTGATAGGGAACTTAATGGAAATTACCTCAGAAGACTTAACATCATTTTGAATAAAACAAAACCTTATTTTGCTGTGTCTACTTGGAGATCATGTTTTTTGCATTTTCAAAAACACAAAACAGTATAAAACAGTATTGTGGTAACCAGAATAAAATTCTCTCTCCGAGTAATTACAGCAGGTTTTTGAACACTCCTCTTAAGAGCTTAAAATATTTAGTGACAGAGACTTTGTGGTGCCATACTTCTCCCTAGATTCAGATTAAATATCATATTTGTCCTCTTTTACAGAAAAAAACAAACCCAAATAATTTGCTATTCATTGTAACTTATGAGCAATTGGTAAAAGTTCAGTATCTTGCGTGAGAAACTGTCTTAAGAATTCCTGTCATGTTTCCTGATCAAAGGGTTTATTTTTGAAGAAACCTTCTGCTAAGCCTGACCAAGATAATAATCTTCTCTTGGTCTTGGCACGACAGGGTGAAGTCAAACACTGATGTGAATTTCTGTCCACACTTCACACAAACATAGCACAAACAGACAGCAAACTTCCAAAGGTGATGTGCCAAAATCCCCTTTTCTTTTCCAAACTGGAGGTTAAATGTGCCTGTAGGAGCTCAACAGGGGCCAGTAGATGCTGGCACTCAAAAAACTAGGCACATCTGAGCAGCAGTTTCTTGCCTCTCTACCAGGCAGGGGCTGCCACTTCCCACTGAGCTCCAAAGTAGTAATTAAATGTTAGTGTGACACTAACTGTTACCACTCTGACCGCCTACCTGGGCACACGGAGGCTAAAAGATACCAACCGAAGCATCCCAGTATCATTCCCAGCAGTCAGCACCTAACAGCATCTTCATGAGCCACCTAGAGTGACTACACATTTCATCTGGCAAATACGACATCTTTATAACAACCACTGACAGTTCCACAGCCCCTAGAATGGCCAAATGAGCTGCCAGCCTAGGCTGATTTGGGCTATGAAGCTGATAGCTAACTGAACTCCCTGCTGCTTGTCTGTCGATTCACAATCCTCTGCCAAGGGCTGGAGTTCAGATTTGAAAATAGTTATTTTGAGAGCCTTTTGAAGAATGCTGACTACATACTTTCTGCCATTATCAAAATTTTGGTTTATTAGGTAAGAGCATGCAGAGGTACTACTGACTCCCACTGCCCTTGTCACAAAGTCCTAAAAGTGCTCTCCACCTCCACTAGACAGCTGTGAGCAGTTCTCAAGGAGAGCAAGTGCTTCAGGGGTAGCTGCAGAGACCACAAGAGGACTCTGGTACTCATGTAATGATTTCAAAACCACAAGTTCCTGAAACACAAATTACTGCCATCTGGGAGACTATTCTGAAGAAATACCCCTATGTGCTTATCCTGCTCTTACACTGTTATCCAGAAACCCACCTCTGGCTGGGGTCAGATTCTGGGCTGAAGAGACCTTCAGGATGACTTACCATGGATATTCTTATATTCATTAACAAGGATGGTATTTTGAGCATGGCTAGCACACTCAGTAGGGGACAAATTTTTTTGAAAGTAATACAAATCCTGCCTTAAAATGTCATGTTCAAGCCAAAACCTCAGTGCTACCATGATATACCTTTATGTAACTGCAGTAATAGTGGTTTCAAGCAGAATAGATGGAAAATATTCACAAACTCAGTAAAACAACTGTCAGTGGTCTCAATTTAAAAGAAAGTTAGTGCCAGATTCAGCAACAAACTGCTGTAGCTGCTGAAGTGCTGTTCAAAAAGTAAAGAGAAAGGTACTGCTGCTGAAGAGTCCTTACAGTAAGCTCAACACATCTCAAAGGAACTGTACTATTTTATGAGACTGAAATGGTATGCTACTTAAGTATAATAAATTCTTAAAATAATACTTCTTTTATACATGAAAAGGTTTGTGGTCACAGAAGTAATGGGACAGCTATGCCAGCCAACCTTCCTACCACAAATATGGTTAGAGCACCAAAAAAATTATTAAGGCTAACATATACTTATTCAGTAAGTGATTAAACCTTCCATACCAGCAAAAGTACTTTCATGCCTCTAAAAATGCACCTCCAAAAAGACTTTTTTCTTGGACTGACTAGGGCCAAACAGCAAGCTAAAAGCCAGCACAGGAACCCAAAGATGGCAACTGCCTGTACGGCAAGAGAATGCTGTCAGCAGAAAGAGGAGGAAATACATTCCTCAAAGTATGCAAAATTACATCAGTGTAAAGATCCTGTCACTATAACAAGTCTTTCTGTTAGAAACGACTTCTATTAGTCGAGTGAAGAGTGCTGGATCTCATTCTTTGGCACTAAAGTCAACTTGCATGGCCTGGCCATGCCCACATTATCAACTGCCTTTAAGAGAGGGTGACCACATCCAGATCACCTGTCTAATGGGAATAGTTTCCGTCCTGTGCTAACCCCTATACTATGCCTACGAGTCATCTGGGAAAATTTTTTCTTTGTGTTGGTCGAAAGCCCACCAGGGAGAATGCCAGGAACTCCACAGGATGGGAGAACCGTTTCTATCTCCTCCATCCCCCAACTACCACTTACTTGGTACAGAAATAATTTTCAAAGTTATTTTATTACCCAAATGGTTGCAAAACCAGAACCACCAACAAAAATTCCTACAATACTTTGCGGATCATCAGGCATGCCTTTCTAATGAACAGAAACATGCTGCTTTGTACTAATGTCCTTTTGTATTCTTAAGCACTTATAATTAGTGCTAGCAAGGGGAAAGTTATATTAAGAGGGTCCAAAGTTCCATCAAAACAATGCTGCTACAATTGTTCCGATACAGGCAACAAAATATTTCAATACTCTACTAAACAGATGACAATAACCTCTTTCTCGTAACTAAAAAGAAAAAAAGATAAAACTCTTGGATTAACACACTGAAACCCAAAACTCACCTCTGGAGGAACGGAAGTGCTTGCTGGGTGCTGTGAAGCCCCTCGTCCCGTGCACGTTCACAGCAGCCACGCGGAACTGGTACCACCTGCTCGCTCGGATGTCCGGCAGCCGAACCCGCTCGTCCGTAGTCTGGTGGGGAAAATGTCACACTTACATCGGTTGTTCTGGTTATCTATCATCTGCTGTGCAACACCAGTCAGTCTGGCTGAGGACACACTGGCATCACAGGCTGTATGCAATCACCCCACCTGACTCCAGCCATCACTCTGCACTGCAAAGCATTTACAGCTGTGAACAAAATCCAATTTTACAGTGCATTGCAGGTCTCTTCTGGAAAACGTAGCCTTTAGAAAACTGGTGAAGTTTTAAATTCACAAAATTAGTTTTGCAGTTATCACAACCTTCACCAGTGTTTAGGGTCTAACTGTTCGGGTGTTGATGTTTCAGGGAACTCATTGCCCCAGGTCACAGGACTGATTTCTTCAATTCTCAATTGTCAGAGAATTAGGGGTCCAAAATATCTTAATGAAATCCAGTGCTGTGAGAATGCATTTCTTCTAGTTCATAGTAAACACAAAATTCTCAGATAATGAACGTAAGCCTTCATCACATCTTTGGCACTTATGTCAAAAAGACACTTACAGCCTTAACTCTTCCCTGAAGACCTTTCTCAGGTCATAGGAGCTGACCTTTTCTCCAACAACACCTACTGAGATTGCCGGTGTCATGAGTTCAATTTCCAAATTCTGTGGGAAGAACCACTGAAATATGGCATAAGCATAGATACACTCTGAACCTTTTCAGTAGGAAGTGCTTTACACATTCTTATTCTGAGCCCTGCCTTCCTCCATTTTTTTTACCCCATTAAACTTTTGAAGAGCTGTTTTGCATTCTATCTTTTTTTTTCCTAAAGCACAAACAGCAGAACTGAACACAGCCTCCTGGTAACGACTGAATCACTTCCAAGTACAGAAGACGTAACATTTTTGTAGAACTCATCAAAAACACATCCACTTGGAAATTTTACTCTTACAATTACCTCTCAATTACTCAGTTTTCAATTTACTTTAGGATGTCATGTTTACTACATTTTGATTTAATTCTTTCATCAAAGTAACGCACGAACCTGAACCAGATGTCATGTATATGTCTAAACATATTATACAATCATTACTAATTACCATTACTGACCAAACATGCAAGCTCATTAAAAATGTAGTTACATCAATTTATTTTTACAAGCTCTGTTTTATACAACTTCAAGAAGCCACCCTCCCTGTATAGGATTCAACATTACTTGTAATGATACCAAGTAGTTCCCAAAAAAAGGCACAACATAACTTCTGCTTTTTGCTTCCTTTCAAACCTGTGTAAGAAACTAGCAGCTGCTGACATAACTCAGATAGCCAGGAACTGAGGAATTTGCTTCAGCTCTCCAGCAATGGCATTTTTAGAGCCCTGACAAATAAAACTTGTAGGTGCTATCCAGCACTTAGTCTCCTCATCTGGTGACAAACAAAATTTAGGGAAACGGGTATCTCATTTGTGTGTGCATGTAAGGAAAAGAGAGCCTTTCTAAACCGTATTATTGACGGCTCTCAGACTGCTAAGTGTTGTAGACTCTGAACCCATCATATATTGCTGCTACTCAGAGTCCTCCATTCAGACCACCGTATTTGTCTTCTCAACTTAAGCAGGGGTAACAGTCCTGACATTGCCTGCCTCACCTCCTTTCCTTTTTGCACTTTTATGTTACCTGTAGAGTGAATTATCCAACCGAGGTTTCCCCTAGGGAAGAAAGAGCCTACCTGAATCAACTTTTGCTATTATTTTCATTTTATGGAGCACTCAAATGTCATTTTTTTCCAAGAGCCAGGTCCCCATACTCAAGAACTTACAAATAAGATACAACTGTGAACTGAATATAAACTATCACTATTAACAGAAAAAAACCCAAGGATATATTCAGGCTACTGCTGCAACTGAAAACAGGGCTTGGACCAATATCTAATCATAAATAACTAGTTACAGTCTTGTGGGCTTTTAAAAACACATTTGCTGAATTTTGTTACAAGGCAAGCATAATCTGAATAGACTTGATCCCAAATTCCTGAGCTAAGGAATCTTGTTTGTCACTGGCATCAGTTCAGCTATTCTGTTGATTAAAAGAAAGTATTTCAGCTGTGTCAGTTTCCCGTGAAATACTGTAAAATCAAATAAACTGTCAATCCATAATGCCAAAATTATTTTAAGTTATGAACATGCTTTGGGCCTATCACTTCCATCATTCATTCTGTTGGCCATGCTCCTGCTAAGCTCAATGGCATGCAGGAGGTCCACCTCCAACTCCCATGACATAAACTACTTTGGCACCTCTAAGTATCCTTTACATAGAATTAATAAATTTCAAGAAAGAACTAAGTATTGCTGAGATATTTTACACTGCCTTAATGCTATATCTAATTTTTTTGGTTTTGTTTAATTGCTTTAGTTTATTTAGTTCTCACTAGTTAAGCATGTTTGGGGCTGCAATCATAATATTCAGAGTCCTTTTAACATCTTTCACATTAATTTAAACCCACTAAAAGTCATGCTGAGCGGTACTAAATAACTAATGGTTGAATTTCATCACACGCCTAAAATTCTGTCTGAATACGAAAGAAAAAATCCAACAATTTCATTGAATTTTTTAGAACGCTAGCATTTTTTTTAAGAATCACAAATAAAAGACAAAAAAAAAAAAGAAAAGATCACCACTCAAATCATTACAGGATCATAATTACCATTTATTTTGGCTATGCATTACCCATTTACTTTAAAGATGAATGTTTGGAAGGTAGCTTCAAATCCTAAGAGGCATTTTACTTGGAATAAAATAATAAATGAGTCCTTGGAGAAAATAACTGGCCAAGATGTCCACCTTCAGTATCACACAAAGTTTAATGAAGACAAGGGAAAACCCCTATTAATTACATTAGGATACAACTTCATATAAGAGTAGCATGTAATCTTAATGTCATAACCTGGACAATACACATAATAGCTTGACATTTCTTCTCAGGAGTTTATGTCAGGTCCAAGGGACAACAGCCCACCTCCAGTGGCCAGAAAGAAGAAAGAGGTTGGGTGTGTGAGAATCTGGCTGAGACTTGCCCAGAGCTGCTCCATTTAGGAAACACTGACAATTCTACTCCTCTTCCAGTAGCTCTTAACTGTTTAAATCCTGAGCCCTTCCCTGTAAGTAGTCCCCTCATCCTTGTCCTTCAAAAGGGGATTATCTGTTATTGTCTTCAACATACCTGCAGAAATCTCCCTCTGCTGCTCCTACAACTCACTAATCATTAAAGTACTTGTCCAGAGCATGGATGACCTATCTTCAATCCCATCCTTTGTATGAGAAGCAAGGGAAGATATTCCCTAGACCCTTGGTTGTTGCATGCTATTTAGAACTAGAACATGTTATATATTTACAGGCAAAACTGTTCCTTGGAGACAGAAAGGCTGAAACTTAAAAATTCTTGTAAGGGAAAGGTGGGATTAACTAGAACTGAGAGGGAGAAGAAAGAGAATATATAACCCAGCATAGCAGTTTGACCATTCAGGTGGGATTCTTGTGTCAACACTACAAAGATTCTTGTGTCAACACTATATATGTAAAAAATTGGTGCACAAAAGTCTTCACAGGAAAGACTTGTACAGAGGACTCTCCTCTATCCAAGGATTACAGTAATCCTGCTTCACTACACTCATTCCCTATTTTTCCCTGCAAGGAATCCTGGACTCCTTTCTGTAGTGCAAAGGTTTAATAGAAATAGGAGAGTACAGCCTTACCCTGCTGAGTTCACAGCTCTACATGTTTGGAAACAAGAGAGTGATAAAATAATTTGCATTTCAGAGAGTGAAGGGATACCATCCAGGGTATCACAAAAGCTGAGTTTATGTTTCCTCTGACACAAAAGAAATCTGACAGTGCTGTATCCGCTACTCTATCAAAGGAGAGCAGACATGCCCTATTTCGTGTGAGGACTGGTGACTAGCTCCAGCAGGTATTTCTCACTGTCACGGGCTGACACTGTCACGGGCTTTCTTGTGATCCTCAGAACCAGAACTTTAGGTGTTTCAGAAGCTTTAACTTTTGAAAAAGATTAGCTGTCCAAAGAGTTTAGACAATTGCAAGATGAAGCACTAAGGTCTGTCACAATCAAGCTAACAGTAAATACTGTCCCTTATTTGTTTCAGTAATGGACTGTACTAATAAATTTACTTCACTACTGTGTGCCCATATGTATATATATATGTCTGTGTGTGTATACATGACATCCATTCACACAACAGAATGTGTTCTGTCTGAAAATAACTGATATGGCATATTTTAATTAACTTAATGATATTATATTAATATGATTAAATACCTGAATTTCCATTGTAAGCAGTAATACTAATATTTTTAGAGAGAATCAGTACCAAATGGAATGATAAGTTTGTTCGCAAGACATACAGTATTCCCATAGGATAATGCAGCAGTTCCTGCTCGGCTGGCTAAATCTTAAGTTACAGTAGTGTAGGAAACTTCACATAGCACTTAGGACACCCTACATCATGGCCAACTAGCATCTTAGATACCGTAGTTTTTATATTAACCAATGGAAATTAGTCAAATGGTTAATTATATCAATTTTCCCCAAAATGTGCAGTAAAAATACTGAAGTAAAAAATCCCTTCCTCCTTAAGTGAAAAATAACTAAAATTGTTTTCAATGTGTTTGCTATCCTTATATAATTGGAGAGCAAAATAGTGTACTAATAGATCGAGCCTTCTTCCTTAAAAAGAAAACATAAAAATGACACAACAAACATGGCACAATACAATAAACAAACTTTTTCAAAATTATTGTTTCAATACAAAGTAAAAATTTGTGTGAAACATGAGAAATTACTTGCAAATTAGCTCCTGTAAAGGCAATAGAGAACAGCAAGGTTTTTTTGAAATTTAAACACCTTAAAGTTATTGAAAATTATAACCTCATTTCTTCTTGGACAGACAACAAAAATAAAATATTGGATGAGGAACTCTGATAAAATATCATGAAATTTCTTGTAAGAAGATGCAAACAATAACTTTGCATAATTATGCTACATATGGGGACAGGCATAGAGAAATTCAGATCCACACTCACAGCCTGTTTGATCTTTGATTGTTTTTTACACTGTCTCTAGCTTAAGTTGCAGAGTAATGCAAGAGTCAGCATCATCTCCCCTGGACTGAGACGCTCTAGGACTTCTCAGCCGAATGGCTGAGCTCTTCTCAGCTTTTGCCTATAATTAAGGTCTCATACCCCAATGTTTTGGAATCATACAAGAAAAAAATCTGGTATACAGACAAGAAAAGCCTGGAGGCTGGGCACACAGTCACTTTAGTCAGACTGGATATCCATCCTTGTTGCTGATACTGCAAAATAAATTCTATCATGTTCAGCCAAACAAATTTGATTGCCTGGTGGGATGTGTAAAACTACAAACACCATGGAGGTACACCACTCTACAGAAACAGAAATTCTGATTACTAGCACCCCCCAAGGGTGCCCAGCCTGCATGTCCCACAAGGTATATACAGTTCACAAAGCCAGTCAGGCATCCTGAAGCACGCTTTGAACTGACATCCCCAGTGGGGCCCATCACACAATCAAATTTGTGTCTTGTGTGATGCAGAAGGGACAGTGAAGTTGTCAGAAAGATGTCAGTCAGAGGAGGCTTCTCCTGCCACAGTGATTAACTCAGGCCCTTCTGCCTGCACTCACCAGACCCCAGGAAAGGCAGCTGTCAGGGTTCTTACTGCTCTTGCACGGGAACATGTTTCTGAAACACTCTCTCCTGTAGATCCACTTCAAGGCAGGGGTTCATGTATGTTCAGCTACCACGGAGCATATATAGTGCATGTTTCCAGAAATGTGCATGGGGTCTGTTCCTGGCATGAGAAATAGCAGAGCACTGTGCTCCCTTTGCAGCCTGTATTCACCAGCCATAACAGCTGAGCTTCTACAGTCTGGCATATACACACAGTGTGGTAACAGTGAGGAAGAATTCAGATCTGGCACATTTTTGCTACTTGGTATTTTCCTTTAACAAAGGCAGGAGGTTGTTTCCTGGAATGGAGAATGCAGGTACAAGACCTGCACCTTCAGCTGAGAGATAACGAGTCACTGCAACTTGATCAGTTTTGCAGGTGCTCCCACGGGCTTGCACAAGCAAAGTTTCCTGCCAGAGTCTGCTGCTGGGGGCTTTTTCTGAGCAAGACACCAACATAGTGACAGCTCCCTCTAGCACCACACTGAAGCTAAGAAATTCATGTCTGAGTGTTCAGTGTCACAAGCTTGACGTTACTGTAAGACAGCATTTTCCTACACAATGTGAATTGAGAATGAACACAAATTGTCACAGAATTTAAATCCCTTACTTTATTTTGTGCTGGTTCTACTTATTCTCCCTTTTCTTTTTTTCCTAGCTATAATGACATTTTGCAGATCTTTTCAAAATCAGCATTTTACTTTTCTTGTCAGCAGGGATGAGGGTGAAGCAGTAAGATAAACGATTGGATCTCTGCCATCCAGGTGGACTGTCAGCATGGTAAAAAACAGATTGAAACTGGGAAGGAACTAAGTGAAAATTTATGCTCTGTTGGCTGCTTCTCATTAAGAAACATTTGCTCATGAATCTTGCATTTTCAGTCTGGATTGCACTGAGTGATAAGAGCATGACATCACAGACTTTACTGAACTGGGGAGGGTCAGGCCTGAAAAAAACAACTTTACAAGCAATAAAGGTTTTAGTATTTTTTTTTCACTCTGTTTTTTTTGTTGTTGTTGCTTTGGGTTTTTTTTAAGATAAATAGCCTTTTCACCAGCTGCATTTCTTAACTTTTGACAAGACCCAAGCCATGCCACGGACACTGTGCAATGAGTCCCACTGGCCTCAAAAGGACTATGAAAAGGATTGAAAGGATTTCAAATCCTTGAAAGGATTTTGGTCTCTAATCCTACATTTTTCAAGAGGTTTGTGACTTTCTGAGACTCGATCCATATTGCTTACAAAGAACTGACCTGTGCCACAGTTTGCCAGTTTGTAGCATCATCCTCACTTGGATGGATTCCTTGATTCCACCTTCTCTGAACAACATAGATCACAGGCTCAATGGAAATATTGAATTTTGAAGACCATTTCACCTCCAGGTCTCCAGACTGATGTTCTACGAATTTTAACTCTTTCCGGGGTTTCAGTGGAACACCTGTAGTAGGATTGTACAGACAAAAATATATGAGTAATTTACAAGATATGATTAAGCCATTTGTAGATGAAGCTGTACAAAAAAATATTTTTAAAAACAGACTGTTTGTCAGAGAGAAGGCCAAAAGGGAGGAATGATAAGCATGGATGTTCCAGAAGTGTTCAAAGCTAACCCATCTCTGCTAACATTAAAATTTGTTTTTAGAAAAATCTTCAAAATTATTTCATTATTTCGTTAAAAAACTAAAGGATGTGAAAGTCATAAACTAAAACTGACTTTACAGAAAACACTTCCCAGATACAACTGGGACAAAGATCCCTTTGATCCCCCGCAGAATCATCTATACCTGTTGTTCAGTTTTTCACCCAAATTATCCTTAAACACATCTAATAACAAAATTTCCACAGCATCACACAGTAGCCTGTTTCACTACTTCTTTATCCTTGCTACAAGAAAGCTTTCTCACTACCTTGTTTAGTCCCTCAGCTGCATCATAAACTCAATACCAGTCCAAGATGTTCACGGATCATGGGGAACAAATTCCTTCTTTTATCTATGGAGAAGCTTTTCATGTACTGCAAGACTGTTATTATGCTTTTGAATGTTTTCTTCTTCAGTCCAATAACCACAGTGCACTCTATTTCCCTTTAAAATCGGTGTTCCCAGACCTCTGTTCACTCTTGCAGTTGTCTCTGGAGACCTCCAGTTGCCCAACAGTTGCCTAAAACTGGACGCAGACTGTGTCCAAGCTCTTAGCAGTGCAGACCAGTGAAGCGTGATTATTGCGTACATCTTACATTAGTCTGATGTACTTAAGAAAGCTGTTTGCTTCTCTGTGGCTGCATGATCTTATTGACTCACATGCTGCAGCTGTACTGCATGATGTGTCACTCTCCACTCTTCCGTAAACAGCTAGGAAAGGTAATTCCAAGACATCTTGGAATAGGTATACCTAATGTATATTGTCGAATTGTTGAATTTCATAGAAAAATATATCATCTAAAAATATTACTGTAATTTCTCATTACACAGTGACACCAAAGGACAGTTATTTCTGTTGTTTATACTGCCAGTAATACCACCTTTTTGAAAACATCTGCAGTAGCTTGAAGGAAAAAACAACCCTTCAAATTTAGCATCTTTTGATTAAATCAACAAGTCAAGTGCTAGATGCATTTCTCTAGACAGATGTTAGGAACACTTATATTTGAGTGTGCAGCATTTTTTCACTTGAGGATAAGTCACAAATAAGATTTCTATGTTGTCGTTTTTCCAGTGGCTGTCCACATAAGGCCAGCTGTATGTATTGATTAGATAAATTGTTTCCTACTCTGCCACAGATGACTGAGTACCAAAATTTCCTCAGGTGAACAACTTTTATATTTTAAGAGATCTTATAAATCTGAGTGTACAAGTAGCTACAAGTAAATGAAAATGATCTTGTAGATCTTCAAGAAACCTAAAATCCACCTGAAAAAAATACAGTACCTAAATTTGATTATCACAGCAGTTTAGACCCTGGATATCCTTCAACAGCCTAAGGTCTTAGTCTAACATAACGAACACGACTTCAGATTTCCACATTTGCAAATCCTTCTTTAGCTATGATACACAGTAATCCTACTATTTGCATGTTAAGAAAACTTCCATCTGCTTTGCATTAGGGGCAGTTGGATTCACTTGATTGCAAGTATCTCAGCCTCTCCGGTGTTACATTATCGTGTGCAGATGGAGCGCAGAAGCACAAACAATGAGAGCGCAGCACAAGCGCATTTTGAAACACTTTTGTAGAACCAGCACCATCAGTTTAATATCCAGATGTGAAGATCCAATTACTCTTCAATGTGCCTTTTATTATTCTAAATGGCCAGCCCCTTTTTTCGTGCTGGAACAAATTAGTCCTCAGTCAGCAGTGCTCCAAAGTCTGCATTAGTCCAAAGTCTGCAGTGCTTAACCAAAGAATTCAAATCACTGATCACTGTATGTGTGCAATAGCAGAGCCCAGGAAAAATGTTTCTAAAGGTGTCTTTCAAACAGCACATCCATCTCTGTGCCAAAAAGTAAGTGCACATTGGTCTGTCATGAAAACCTGTATCTTAAACATTGGTTCCCCCAGAATTCAAAATGTTTCCATGGAGGGCTTTAAAAAGGGTACGTCCATGGCACCAATACAATTGTAAACACAGTTGTGCAAGGACTCAGAGATGGACGCTTTCAAAACTGTACACTATGTTTATAATACAAAATCATTTTTCTTTAAGCATGAAAAGAATCATTAAACTGTGGGTGACCATCTGACCCCAGTTATCCTATTATAATCTTGCCACACCATCAGACCCTTTGAATGTCCCAGTCTTCTCTTCACAATTTACCTTTTTTTACACGGATCTGCAGAGACACTTTCTCAAGTCCTTCACTAGTTGAGACAGTGTAAAGAAGGGGGATGAGGCCAATGACAGAAGACTAGGAGAGAACACTTAATATCTTCACTAATGGGACATAAATATGTGAAGACTACATAACCAATTAGTAATATTCCCAACAGAGATGAAAAAATGCTTGTTACATTAATCCAAAAACATTTGTAATATGTCCTTGGTGGTAGTGTACTTACATGAATATTTTTTTAGGATTGGACTTTAGCATTCAGTACTAGAGGGCAAGTTCAGTTTAGAAATCCAGCAAATCGGACGGGAATTTTATATCGGCTGTTGTTACTAATCTCCAGAGCCTGATCAACAGTAAAACTATAGAAACTTCTGTAGACTCTTAGATTCAATCTGAGTTCATTTTCAAGCTGTGAGTGCTGTCAAAATGATAAGAATAAGTACTGAACTTACTCACTAGATCTTAGTCATGCTTGCAGAGTTTGCTCTTCCTTAGTGACAGAAGGTCATTTACCCCTGGAGGAAATGAATAGCAAGCCTGCTCCACTTCTATTTGTCTTTTGTTGCAGAAAGACAGGTTGAAGAGGCTAATTAGCTGAATTCATCAGCTGAGAAGGCAGTAGGGTATTGAGCTTGCCCTTCCTCTGCAAGACATATATGCTCTTACAAGCCAGCACCTCCTGCAGATCGGTGATAAGATGTTAGGGAAGGTTAGTTCTGCTCCCATTTAATCAGGCCAAACAGAGGAGACCTTCCAGTGTGCAGTTACAGAACGTATCGTATCCTGTCACGTGCTGTGTCAGCTCCAGCAGCATTTAATCTTGTTTTATTTGTTTGTTTGTTTTTACCTTTTCCAGTTGTTACATTTACTGGAATGCTTTGTAGTTGTGGCACAGAGCTTGATCCTGTAAATCATTACATACACAACATGAATGCCTGTTTACCACTCAGGTCATTTGTCTCAATAAGACAAAAGAAATAAATAAGTGATTCATTTTAATAACTTTCATTTTGAAAGGTGCTATGTACTGGTGTGAACTAATTCCTTACAGTTTTAAAGGGACTGCTCTAAAGTATCCTGCAAACAAGAGAGGTTCCCTTCTGCACACACTGAAAAAGATTTATTAATGTTTTAATTAAAATACTGAACTTAAAAATAAATTCACCATCTTCTTTACCTATTTTATCATGTTTCCATTCACAGATGGAAATAAGCATGGATTCAGACCTAAGCCTGGAGCTTCGATCAGAGTTCTGCTGATTAGGCTCCCACAGATAGCCCACGCTATCTGATTAATAAGTGAATAACTGAATAATATTTATTTTTTATCAATGTCATAAGAAGAATTGATTTCTAACAAAAACACGAACTGCGTGGAATAAGAATATACTTTTCACAAAGGCTTATTCTTCTGCATTAGGAGAACATTTTTCAAATATTTCCATATATAAATATTTTTTAAATTCCAGTAAATTAAAATCTGAAATTTGTCTAAGCAAATAATTTCTTAGCTTATCTGTTCTTTTCAAAGGATGTCACAGAGAAGGTTTTTTCCCAGAATCTCAGACTCAAATCAATTAAAAATTTTTGAATAAGATTGCCTTAGATTTAAATAATGAATTTTTATATATATGTGGATATTATAATCTTTCACTATGTTATTCTGTGTTGATTTGTTCTTTTACCAAATTATTTCACAGTTCCTACTTGGTAGTCCCATCTGCTTGCCTTATAGACATAAATGCTATTTCTGATTAATAGGACCTGAACTGTCTATCGTTAAATATTTTCCTGCTACATTCTCTCTCATCTGCATCAAATTAAGTGAGATTTTACCTAAATTGACAAAGTTTGTTCTGCTTAAGATGACTCATAACAGCCACACGTTTACATTCCATAGATTTCCAGACATGGGTTTCACAAGGGGTCAAAAATCAGAAATTTAAACATTTCTCTCTGGCTTTCCACCCTGTCACTGTGCAGCCATCTCTCTACAGGCACCTCTCCTTTTTCCTCCCATCCATACAAACTCCCAGCAAATGGAAGTCCTGGTTTACTAGGAGACTTCATTATGGCCTGAAGTTATTAGCCCAGTATGAGTACATATTAATAATCCGTACCTTTGTACAGATTTTTTGGAATTTGGCACGTATGACCACATCCATTGGAACAGCATTTCTTCACTCCAGAACATTCAATATCAGCTTCACAGCTTTCAACACAGGCAGCTGCAAAACCACTGGCTTTCTCAGGTGCTGGGCAGTCCCCTTGCTTCACAGACAGGATGTACTTAAGGAATTCACAGCTAGTTAGGCATTCATAATTCTTCTTGGGGAAAAGAGGCTAAAAGAAAAACACAAGAAGTGTATGTTTTCAACAGGAACAACCGAAAAAGAAACCCCCAAAAAACCCAACCAAACCCCACCAAAGAAAAAATGTTATAAATTTTCCAAGACCTCCTAAAGGATTTTTCAGATTTTCAGCTTTTGCAATACTATCCCCGAAGATTTAAATACTCAGGCCACTTCTAAAAAAGCATTGCAAGTAGAGAATGATGAATTCCCTCAAGTAAGACCACCATATTTAATGGCACAATGTTGTTTACATCTGCCAACTTCCCCTTGTTTTCCTCACATTGAGTGGCTATAAAGTTGCTCAATGGCAGATTAAAAACATTCCCAAAACAAAGGGGAAGCAATGGTCAGACAGTCTGCTTTTTTTGGACTACCCCACATTCCTTCTTTGTACTTTACACCACTTTCCCCACCATATCTGATGTAATGCCACTCTGGATAAATAAGAGAAATCTTATTTCATTATACTGTTTGAACTAAGTTGGCTAAGAGAAGATTTTGCAGCATCTTTATGTTCTTGCCAGCATATTAGTATTTGTAAAATTCTTCATGGAACTGGAACTGCATTTATGATAAAATGGTCAGCAGAAAATACAAATTAAAATAAGCTTTAAATATATTGATTAAAGATCAAAGGAAATGCTACTTCCTTGAGAAATCTAGTCCTAGATATTTAAGAAGACACTTCAATGCATAGACATTTTACAGCATATGTAATACTCAGAGGTTTGCAAGGTCCACTCAAAACAATATTTAAAATAGTATCTAGAACCCTGGGAGAATATTGTGTGTGACATGGAAATTACATCTTCTCTTTGTTTGGTTTGGTGCAGAGCCAGCTAAAGCCATCTCATCAGAATGATTGTAACATGTAATTGGCATTGTCTGTAGCTGGCCTTCCTATACTAGAGCAACCAAAAACCTTCCACCCTGGCAGATCTGGTTTACAGGTTCTTAAGCCTACACAGGAATTATAACCCACTCTCCATCCAACTAGTCATGTAACTTCTGAAGCTTCTTCCATTTTCAAATGTTTTACTTTCTTGTTTTTACTGTCCCCATACTTCTGGCAAAATGAGGAAGACTCGGCTATTACAGAGGCCCAGGTGTTTCACAGACTATTTATTCTCCAAAGTCACTGTGGCCCAAGACTGTACCCCTACGTTACCTCTCCCATCTTTTCATACAGAACAGTCCAGAATCTTTGAATCAGGCTTTCAAGGATGGATTTGGGTGTTACAGGCTTAACCAGCCCAAATGCTGCAAAAACGAGCACTCTATGTCTCCTACTGACCCCAGTGATTCTTGGACATGCACTCCTGCTGTTTCCCGATTGGAATGCACCTGATGCCATGGTTATCCAGTTAAAAAGCTAAATGAGCAGCAAATTGATTTGATAGGAAACTGAATTGATAGGAAAAAAAAAAGGAATCAGATAAACTGTCCTTCACACATAAGATTCCCTTTAACGTTCAGTAGTACACTCATTTGGTAGATAAGAAGTAACACATGAAGCAGGGACTTTGAGAAACACAAAGCTAAATTGTTGCTTCCAGATTTTTTACAAAATACAAAAAGATTGAAAACACTCTCACAGGAAAACAGCCTCGTTTAACTCAATCAATGTCTATGGAGTATGCATGAGTCTGAGAGAAAGCAACATGGTCCCAGGCTTTTGTGTTTGAAGCTAATTTCAAATCCTAAAACATCACAAATTTGCAGCTACTTAATTGAAAATGTTATAGCTCCCTGAGGCATAATATGTCCTCAAGGCTTCTCCTCCTCACCCTATTTCACAGCTCATTTTTCAGTTAGCTGCTAAATGTGCTGCTCCTCATTATGGGCCTTTGAAGTTCTAAATTTAGTTTTAACCACAAAACACTAATCAAAGAAGGATGCTCACTGTTTTTAACTACAATAGAACAGTGTTCGACAAATGTTTTCCTTTTAAACCAATTTTATACATATTTTCACCCATATCGGGAAACATACAGTCTGAGTGAAGAGTGATATATAAGAACAACATAAATTAGATCCACTAAAACTGCTTTTTTACAGTACTCTAGAATTTTGTATATGAGAAAGTAGCAAGTAATCTGGGTTAAAAAACTCTTACGCGACTTGGTTTTCATGAGAAACTTTTACTTTGTCTTCTACCATAACTACATAGATCAGTAATTCAGTAATCCCTATTAACACAATGCTGAAGCTAAAATTTTTTTAGTTCAAATTACAGCTTTTCCTAATCCTCTTCATGATGCTTAAAATCATTTAAACATAGGACATTCTCTTATACCAGAAAAAGAGTGTCCCAAGTAAAGAGAGAGGAATTAAATAAGTGTACCAGTAAAACTGGTACATCAATTAAGGTCACTTCTATTTTTTTATAGGAAAATATTAAAATCTTCCTGAAAGTTCACTTTCATAGACTTGAACATATTTGAACCTTTTTTATAATAAGGCAACTTTCTATTGAGCTTCCATTTTGAACTAAAAACCACTTAAGTACTGCAACAGATCACTTCCACAACTCAGGGCTATGTTTCAAATCCAGTAAGAAATCTTCCTCTTTGTTCTAGTTTGACTGATTCAGGTTTGCTTCTTCACAGATTATTCTGATGGATGGTTCAAAACCAGTTTTCAAAATATTTGCTTCTGAATAATTACATATTTTGTTATTAGTCTTCTGAACTTCAATCCAGTTACTCCTGGGGAATTACTCTTTTAGAAATCAGACTGACTTTCACATCAGGAAAGTCATCTGTTCTAGCTATCCTGCACAAGGATTTTTCACACAAAGACATTTTATCTTTTAAACAAAGATTGTCTTTCTTACACATGGTCAGAAAAGATAGTGGGGCAAGTGGTAGAAATAGCATCTTACAGTACAGAAGGGACGTAACAGCACCTTCTGAGAGATGCTCTGTAAGTGTGACTGGATCGAGTCTTTAAAGTAAAAGTCAAGATGAATCATTTGGTCAGAAAAAAAACCCTCTTTAAAATCAAAATTAATATGGCTACATTGTTATATATGTATCCTTTTAAATGAAGGCAAACGCTGTAAAAATACCACGGTTTTCAGCTGCCTCCTTGAAGCTAATAATTTAAATTAAAGAGACTGCTAGAACAAAGTGAGAAAGCGTGCCCTTGGGCCGACCTACCTCACAGAAGCTTTGGCAATGGTTTTTCTTCAGGTCCCAGGACTCTTTGCAGGGCTCCAGGCACTAGGAAAAAACAGGAGGCAGAAAAGTGTCAGAAAGAGAATGAAATAAACAACCACAAATAACCTTATTTCTTCTCCAGTTTTGTGGCCCACAGGAAGTTAATAATCCACTTCTCCTGGGGATAAGATTGTGTCATTGAGTCATGGTGTCAGAGTAAGGTCATGACAAGTCATGGTTAGACTACAAGAAATATTTTCGGTATTTCTTACAGTACAAAGCAATTGAGTCACTTGTTTATTATGTCATCCTATTTTCCCACTTATTGGATGTAAGTCTTAACACCATTTAACACCATGTTCCTGGATCACAGAGACAATGTCAAAAGCACTACTCTAAACTACAGAAAGTGAAATCTCCTCACTGACCAGCCTAAAGATTAGACAGGCACATTGCCTTCCCAAGCGAGAAACTATTTCATCAAGCTATGGACAAGCTAAACTCAGCAGAGGTTTAAATACTATTTCTGTATAAAGAGACAATGTTCACTGGTCTGTTAGCAAAACCACTTTATTTCAAGTACCATATTATCATTACTTCACCTTCAACTTCTACTGCAATGGTTATACAGAGAGCTGAGATTCAAACTCTGCCTAACAGAGCTAAGCTTCACAGCACAGCATAAAGAAAAATCCAACTGTTAAGAGCATTTACAACAGCCAAAACATAAATTCAGATTCACATCTAGAAACCTTTTCTCTTCCTTCATTAGACACAAAATATTGGAAAATACTGGCTTTGTTGGGAGTTAATAACACTTACTCCTCCTGGTATGAGTGGAGGATTATTGTA
The DNA here is from genome assembly GCA_013399195.1 of Dicrurus megarhynchus. Taxonomy (NCBI): domain Eukaryota; kingdom Metazoa; phylum Chordata; class Aves; order Passeriformes; family Dicruridae; genus Dicrurus; species Dicrurus megarhynchus. The sequence continues at coordinate 1,137,604 of VXAD01013355.1, forward strand.
CCAAAAAGAAAGGCCTTTGACATGTAATGCAGTATTTATGTAATTTCCTCTTATGCATAGTATTCTATTGCATCAATACACATTTATGCTATTCAAAATCAAAAATTAATACATACAGGCTACACCTCAGTGGTACAACTGTATCATTAATGTAGTAAAAACAATAGTGTCTTAAAAATGAGTTGTTTTTCTTACTAGCAACAAAGCCTAAAAATGTAATAAAACCATTAGTCACAGAGGTTACATATTTCGGGAACAAAAAATACCACTCAAGCATTTTCTTGATACATATTTTGGTATTTTAGACTCAGTTTCTAGCTCTTCAAAATTCACAATGTGTTGTATACAGAGTAATTAGTAGGATACATTACAAAATGTCACTGAACTCAGTGAATTCACTTAATTCCACAGTATTGTTCCTCCTGTAGTATAGATACTGCACATCCGAGCCCAGTTCCACTGTCATGTCATTTTACAACTCTCCTGTTCAACGTATTTAGTCCAAAAATTACTGAGGTATAAGTGGTTTAAAGACAAAATGAGAGACATTTTGACCACTCTGGGACTTTGTCAGTGATGCCCAAGACTGCCAGCTTTGTTCAAGGTGTTTGCACCAGTCTTTACCTGCAATGCAAGGCTCCAGCACCTGGCACCTCAACCGGCTGTTGCTCTGTTTCAATAATCACTCAGGACAGCTCAGGCTACTTTCACTGGGGCCCAGCACCTCCTGCCTCAGGGCAGGCAGAGACAATGGACATCTTTGAAGGGAAGATGGACAGAATGAACCAGGGCTAAGCAGTACCCTGTAATCCAACTGCTCTCAGAGAATGCCAAGGAAAACAGATGATGGAGCCTGTCAAAAGGCCTGCATAGGCTCTCACAGACTCTGATTAGGGTACACACTTACCTAAACACTTACACAAACAAAAAAATCTCCCTACTCCTGCTGTGAGGAGTCCTCAGAGCGCCAGGCAGCTGCAGAAGCTGCCTGCCTTTAGTGGAGCTGTACCATTGCACCACGTTGGGTGAAGAGTAACTGCTAGCAGACAAAAATGTTGCCAATAGAAGATTTGGAATTGTCTTGTTAAAAATGTAGTTATTAACCTTGCAATAGCAAAGATGAGAACACCTCACAAACACAGGTCTGTGCATTTATCCCCTTGGCTAACCTGTTATGAGGTTTCCCTGAAGTGGGAAGCTGGGAACACTGAAAGCTTAGATCCAGGTCTCACCTTTGAGTCCTTGACTTAAAGTGTAAATGAGCTGAGATCTTGAGATGCCTCCCATTGTCTGGTGATCTGATTCAGGATAAGGAGGAATCTGGGCAAAGCAGCAGCTGGCAGCTGGTTTGGGCTCTACTTTATCTAATAAAAAAATACCTTGCAGACATAGCCACCTGCCCCAGAAGCTAAGCTTAGGCACGTAGATGGCAGACCTCCAGCTGGCAGCAGAGCAGTGGCACCGGGAGCATCCCAGCAGTGCACTTGGCAGGTGCCACTGGTCAACAGGAGCCATCACTGACTCTGCCCCGGCACCACATGGGCTCTGCACTGCTGAGGCAGGATGAGATGTGAAACACAGCACTGAACATTACAGGCCAGTGGCACTCCTCAGAAGATGATGGGTGTGTCAATCACACCGACCTTGATAACTCAAATCCTCCTAAAGAGCTTGTTTCAACAACCCCAGTGCTTAAATCTGGAAGTTGGAAGCTTTTATTCTTCATCCAGACTGCTGCAGAGTTGTTATGCAGTACTAAAAGCCAAAACAACTGCTAACAGAAAGCACTCCAGTATTGTCATGCTTCAAAATTTGGGGGTGTGTGTGTACATATGCACACCCTCATAGGTACAAATATAAGTATAATATGAGATAATACTACAGACCTGCTGATATTTACACTGCATAAAATTAGAAATGAGCAAAATATGGTTTCATTCAAGGAAGAAGGGTTGTGAGTGCTCTAAAATATTTTGGGGTGTATTTTTTATTTCATCTTTTTTTAAAAAATTGCATTTAAGGGCCATGTTAGAAAATTCTTTTCTGTTCTAATTTTTAACCTATAAATAAAGCAACCAGGAGATTAGCATATGATGCATGCCATTTACATTAATTAGTAAAGGGATTTTCAGAATAAGTCTACTAACACTTTTGCTTAGGAAATGATGCCTTTGACCTGAATGGAAGAGAATTGCACCAGCACAGCACTTTTCAAAATCTAATGAATTGCAAAACATCATTTAAGTACTGAATACATATTTATTAAAATGCTATATTTAAATTAAATGGCTGCATATGACATATCTTTAACTATTTAAACAGCAAAAAAATAATTTATTTCAGAGTAGAAGTGGCTACCCACAATATTTTAGTCTAAAAAAGGCTTTTTTCTTCATCAGAGTGGAAACCAAGTCATATGCAAACTATTGTAAAAACAATGGAAGCTAAGTGTTACAACTGGAATATAATTATTCTCTTCATTATCATTCACCATTCCCACTGCTCCCAACAGCAAGGTCCGAAATGAACGGCTTATGTTTACAATATATATACAATATAAGTGCTTTGCTGTCCCATGGAACCTAATCAAATGGAACTTAGATGGTTGGGAGGAAAAAAAAAAAAGGAACAAAACACCTTTCACTGTACAGTCTTCTAAAAACTGGCCATGTCATGAGGACAAGTACTCGAAAAGTGAACGTGCTCACTATCAGGCACTAAGCAGAGAACAGGGCTGGGAATTTACCCAAAGTCAAAGGAGAATATAGATTTCATCAGTCCCATAGAGAATGATTTTGTGATGGGTACATTTAAATATGCACCCAATGGAACGAGAAAAGTGATTTTGAATCTGTAAATCTCAGCACAGTGGCCGTAAACACAATGTAAAACAGAAACAGGCAGCAAGAGAGAAATAACTACTTTGATTTTTTTTTTTTAATCTTCATCTTTCTGTCAAAAATCAGACTGTGAGATGTCTGAAGAACAGTAAATGCACAGCTGCACATTTACCTAGTTCAAACCAATTAATAGCATGCTAGCTTGGTGAAAAATATCAGGACTCTGGCTGCCCATTTCAGGAATGTACACCATTTTTGTCAATTCATTTTATAAAAGTCTATTTATACATTCGTCTCTCAACTTCCTGTGTTAATTCATGTCCTCCTAAACTTTTAGATGGCTATAAGATTCAAGGCAAATTACTTATATTCTGCATATAAAAATGAAAGTGTTTTGTTCTGAAACTCAAGTTAGACACACCTTATTAAAGATCCCTTTCCTATTTTTTTTAATCTCCAGTTTAAATCTCTTTCCAGCACTAAGGTATGGGCTGTCTACTTACCCAAAAAACACATGTGTGACTGTATATTATAAAATTAAAAGCTCAGATAAACAGGACTATATGCAGTGAGAATTTCAAGAATGAAGAATCCTATACAGGCAAGTAGGTGAATCTCATTTCCACAGTGGATCATTCTCAGTGCTCTCCAAAACCTGCACTGGATAGCTCGACTGATTCCAAGGCTGCACATGAGCACTGCTCTATGTGAGTGGCTCACAGTATCACATGGTATTGCACTCAGCTTGTGGGCACCCTTCCTAGTGACCAAATGCCAAAGATGAGGCACTGCAGCACTTCAGGTATGAGCAATTTCAGGTGCTCATACACCCTATCAGGTCAGGCACCCACTGTACACATCCAGCTTGTTTAAAATAAACCATTAGAAGTAGAGCTAACCTAAAATATCAGTTACTCAGGCTGAAAAAAAATCCATGAACCCAAAGAGAAGGGTTCAACTGCAGAATTAGTAGCTGTCATATTAGCTTGTAGGTTGATATATGCTGTTCAAGATGCCTCTGAACATTTTGTGAGATCCATTTTATGCCGAGTCAGTCTCTTGCTTCTTTCTTTTCCCTCTCCTCCCTCATTAGCAGAATGAATCATCAGAGCACTAGCCATCAACTTTCTAGAACTCAGTGAGACATTTTAGCTCTGTGCTGGTTTGAGCTGGGATAGAGTTAATTTTCTTCACAGTAGCTAGTACGGGATGTGCTTTGGATTTGCGCTGGAAGCAGTATTGGTAACACAGGGATGTTCTTGTTACTGCTCAGCAGTGCTTACAAGTGCTTCCATACAGCATCAAGGCCTTTTCTACTCCTCACCCCATCCCACCAGAGAGGGCTGGGGGTACACAAGGAGTTGGGAGGGGACACAGCAGGGGAAGATAATCCCAAGTAACCCAAGGGATATCCATCCTATGGCATCATGCTCAGCACATAACGATGGGGGAAGAAGGAAGAGGAGGGCATTCAAAGTGATGGCGTCTGTCTTCCCAAGTCACTCTTACATGTGATGGAGCCTGGCTTTCCTGAGGATGGCTGAACACCTGCCTGTTGATAGGAAGCAGTGAATGAATTCATTGTTTTGCTTTGCTGAGATGCACAACTTTGACTTTACCTATAAAACTGTCTTTGTCTCAAACCACAAGTTTTATCACTTTTACTCTTCTGATTCTCTACCCCCATCCGATCATGGGGGGAATTGACTGAGAGGCTGTGTGGGGCTTAGTTGTCAGCTCAGTTTAAACCACAACCAACTCCTAAAATTCAGTTACATTTAACGTAGACTGGGAGAGGTTTACATATCTTCAAAATTTTGAAAGCCTAACAGAAACAACTGTGAAACATAATCTTTTGTGTAAAATAGTAGTTTCATGTGGCTACCTGGAGTTACTCCTCTGTATACGTTAAAGAGGTTCTCATGAGAATTACACTAGTAATATATTTCCCTTGTAACTGAATAAACAAAAGGGTTAAATGACAGAGAATGGTTCCCTGTGTTGCCTGTTTTCTCTCCTGTAGGTCAGTGAGCACCATGATTTGGTGAAAAGGAGTGATTTTGTATTCGAGGATCAAGTCTTAATTAAATTAGCTACAGTTGGGGTTATTCTGTGACATTATCATGTACACTGGGAACCCAGCTGATACTGTCTGAAAGTATTGCTAATTGTGGAGCTGGTTTTGAATGAAAGCCAGGTCTTACATTTTAAATAGTTAGGGGGTTTTAGATTTCTTGAAATGTGCTTTTTGTCATTCTACATCAATAACATCCTGACATGGATTGTGGTGGGATAGATGATAAGGAACAGGTTGCTAATGTAGAATTTATCATCTGCAAGTACTACTTTATTCTAATTAATCAATGTATATGTATATGTATATGTATATGTATATGTATATGTATATAAAGAAAAATCCTTCATTTGTAATCAACATTCAGACACTGTAATCTTATGTTTTAGGACTAGTGATTGCTTTGTATTTTTTATAAGTCTACTGCTCAGAACAAGGAAACAACAAAATGGCTGGCACAGAAATGAAGGGATCAATGATGTCTCTCTTGGAGGTGCAGTTACAGCTACCTTAACTATTCTGAATCCTCAACAACTGTAAGGTAAAACAATGCAGCACAAACCTCCAGGGTCCCAGAGTAGCAATTATGAACTGGTAGGGACAAGGAACAGCAGACCCATGAGCACCATCACATTATACTGTAACACACTGCACAAGGGTGTACCTGCAGGTTGGGATTAATCCGAGGTTAACACCCTACAAGACTTTTTTGGTTAATTCACATGGAACCTCATGCAAAGCAACTTGCCATTAAAAGTACCAAGGGTTAGGTTGTGAGAATATAGCATTTTGTGTTGAGTTTTAACAGCAAAACATAAGAGGGAGTATAAGCTATTCAGTTTTGACCTTAGTCAACAGGAATGAGAATTGTATTTCCTGGCAGATTTTGGTATATCCCGTATGAAAAGAATAACAAAACTGCATAACAGAAACACAAAAAATACTATATATATAACTGGGATTTATTTTTAATAGTTCTTATCTAAGTAGGATGACATATACAACCTGCAGGTGAAATATGGAACTTAAAACATATCACTTACTTTAGATAAGAAATACTTTCTAAAATTACATTTCTAAGCCAGCATTAAAAAGTTTAACTTCTGTTTTCACATCCAAGAAGTGCGCTCTCAATAAACAGAAGTGTTTCTGCAGATGGGACTGTCAGTGTCTCATAGCAGACCACTACAATCTTCACCAAGCCATGCAGAATATATCTATAGTATTTTTCAATTATGAATTCTGAAGGACATAGAAAAAAAATATTCAAAATAACATCCAGAGAAGTAAGAGAAGAACAATACACTGACACATTTCTTTGAAACTCTATTTTGCTACTTTAGCAGAGATGTGCTCAAAACCTTGACTACAGCTCTGTTCACTCAGCCTCGTACAAGGTTTAGAAACACAGCTAGTGAAGCAAACTACAGGTTTAGGTGCAACTGTCTCCTATCTATTATCAGCACTTTGGAGAGTGGTCTGATCATTCAAATGGTTATTTCAGAGCAGAATAGAACATTTCTGAGAAATTCTACTGGGTGCAAAGTTGAGCAGCATAGTTTAAACTGCTATAGCAAATAGCTGCATTTGTATTTATTTTACTTGGGTGTGGAGGGACTGAAAGCACACACATGGACAGGCATTACCACCCTCCATGGTTATGCAAACTTATTAGTATCAAACTAGGACTTAGAGTAAAGGAAATATTCAGAAGAGTCAATTGTTGGTTATCTAACAAAAACATGAGCTTGAAACATTTATTTTTCTTAATTGCCCAGCTCATTTCAGTACACAACATCAGGGGTGCCAGTCCCACAATATTAACTGTTAGCAATTTGAGTTACTGAATACCTTCAATACCCTTAGCAAATAAAGGAAGCCTTATGACCTGTAGGATCTGACTAGGAACAGTACCAGCATTTCCTGGAACAGAGATAGGGAAAGGGCTGGTCACAGTATATCAGTTAAGTCTGTCAGACCCTTATATATACAAAGTAGCATTACAGGCTTTGTTCCTAAAATTACAGCACCAGAAAGACCAAGACCATTGCCAAGAACTTCAGGTCAAATATTCTGGAAGTCCATGCAGCCTTTGTTTTTAATTCCCAAAATTAAACAGAAAGTAAAAGCTGCCAGAAAAGTTGTACATGTACTGAAGGCAAGAATCACTGAAAATGTTGAAAAAGGAACTGTTTTGACATAAAATATTTGGTAAGTAAATTACTAAAGAAAAAAAAAAGAGGGGAAGTCATATCATCACATTGTAGCTGAAATGCAGCAGTTTCAACCATAATCCTTTTAGAATGAAAATAACTTTCAGCACTGACAGCTTGGTATCTATCTGTATAGCTTAGTTGTCTGGCATGTCAAATTTTGCCAGCAGAAGTGTTTGTTTGAAAGGACAGAATAATCCTAGGACTCTTTTCATGTTTCTATTCTTTGTTACCAAGTCAAAATCATGGCCATCAATGACAACAGAAAATTGGCTCCCAAACATTAGTTCATCCCTGATCAGTTCTTGTCAAAATTCGTTTACAGGGTTTTGTACCAGCATATGAAACTGGGACACGTACTTTCTTCTCTTTTCCTGCCTCATAGCTTAAAGCTTAACAGTCACCAAAGAACAATATTGAGCTCTTACTCTGCTTGATTTTGAAACACGCAATTGAACTCAAATCTCCTACATTCAAGATGTCTCCTAAACAAAGAGTATTTGATGGAGCCCTCTCTCTGCTGTTGAAGCTGTTTCTTCTTGTATAAGCAATGAGTTCTTCTTTAGAAGAAAGCCTTAAATGTCAACCCTTCAGCATGAAGCAGTATGCCCTAGCAGCACTTCTGATCTTTCTGGGGTTGTTTTGAAATGCTTGTAACAGGTACAAATATTTTGGCTCTTTCTCAATGCATTAGCTATTCCACCACCACTGCTTTGCTACAGAAAAAATACTCTTTTATACTCTCTTCTCTTTTCACATATTTGATTCATCTACTAACCTACTCTGGACTTAAAATTGTTGTTCTAATTATCTCTATTCAAACTGTTGACTCAAAGATCATTTCCCTATCCTTCTGTTACCTTGCTTCTATGTGCTGCATCAAGTGCCAATTTATTTGGTTTTTTTCAAACCTCTTCCTAGCCCTTATTCTAAATCTCCACATTCTGAGTTTTCACCTGTCAAGATACAAGGCACAGCACTGGCAAAATGCTATGAAGCAGCAAGTCAAGCCTGGAGCACAAGTGCACACACAAAATATATACTGCAGCAAAGTGCATAAATTATTGTAAATCCAACTAAGAGTGATACAGTTTAAAAACATTAAGAAGCTCTCTGTAACAGACTCCTGATAGTGGTAATAGCTTTAATTGCTTAGTGCCTGCCTGTTTCTTTCTGTGCTATTGCTTCCATACAGACTTCTTTGGCAGTGTAGCTACTGTATTAATGAACAATGAAATGAGCTCCCTGAATTAAACAATATTAGCAGTTTTGCTTCTCTGCCTGAACTTTCTTTCTTCAGGCTGCAGTCCTGCAGTGCAGTTTACCAATAAACTGATTTGTCATGTTTGCATCTGTTCCACCAATCTGTCATAGATCAGTCATGCTACCTTCTCCTTTCTGCTTTTTAATCTTCTCCAAGATTGCATCTGGAACTTAGTAAACAACACAGTAAGAAAATTTCCACCTGTATGTCCCTACTGTTTCTAGGCCACTGTTCTCTGCCACCATTTCCATGTGGATAGAGTAAAATAACAGTAAAATTTACTGCTAACAACATAAGGCTGCAAAATGTAACAGTTTTTCCCTTCCAGATATTAGAATTATGGATGGACTTTCACCAGTTGTTTCCAGCAGTAGCAATAGTGCTCAGCTCATGAATAACTTTACGGTCGCACTTGAAGACCTTAAAGGTCTATTCCAAAATAAATGATTCTATGATTCTATAAAAAAGAAGCCCATCTTATGCTCTAAAAGGTCTCTCTCATAAACAGCCTTTTCATTTTCTAATAGTTAACCATTTTCTTTAGTGATTACATAATACTTTTAAAGTAAAAGTGAGCATAAATATTTTGACATTTTATATATGTAAAAAATTTCCATTGAGAAAACATCATTCTTTTAATTTTAAACAGACAAGGGAAAGCCTCTTCAAGCTGGCACTTTCCCCTTCCAATCTGTTACAAGGCAGCTTCAGAAAACCACACACAGTCTTGTTATAAACACCATCTTGCTGTGCAACTTAAAGTGTCTGTCAGAGCAGCGCTGTTCTCTGCAAGCAAAGTCAAATTTTTTGTTGCCGTTTTACAAATGAGTTAAACTAGTGAACTCTTCTGATAACAGATGACTCGCCTTATACATCACCCTGCAAATTCACACGTACATTTCTGAATGAGAAAGCCGCAACTAAATGTTCTTTTTGCTTGTATCCACCACAGTTCTATGGTTTTATAGACCACCGAACAATCAGAGACGACAAAAAAAAAGGGGGGCCCTCTTTGTCTAAATCATTACTTTGTTTCTCTCCTCTGGCTTTCCATTTCCCTCCCAGCACTACCATCACCATCAGAAACGACATATTCCGCATTACTAAACAGCAAGAGCCATAGGGCTTTTCACTTCTAATTTCACGCCACAATAAAATGCAGTGGTTGTTTCACTGGGGGACCTGAAAAGCCATCCTTTGTGAGGCTGCTCTGACGGTCAGGGTAAGTATCACACGCTGGCAGCAGGCATCTGTGCGTGCCTCTTCACGCAATTATGGCAAAAGGGGGAGGAAAAGGAACAGAAAAATAAAATAGGAGGTTGTCTTGAAAAAAAAAATATTAATCCCCTACTCTGAAGCATGCAACTCACATTCTATTGCCCGGCCTAAATAGTTTTAAATATATCTCTTGTCCACCTCATTGATAGACTCATAGATAGTAACTCTAGAAAGTTTTCAGTGTACTCATAAGTAATGCTTGTTGCTTTCATGGAAAATCTATTGACCTAGAGTAAACTGATGATACAAATATCTGAGAGGGAGGAAAAAAAATCTAAGTACAATAAATTTGGATTTTTTTTAATTTCAGAGTAAACCAGTGAAGATGATCAGCAATAACAAACAACAAATATGGTGCTCCTAAAAGTACTTTTAGAATTGCATTCTATATATGTAATAGAAATAGAAAAGTAGAAGCTATAATTCCATTAATCCCAAGTACAACAGGAAGAAAAAGGCAAAAAGTTACAGGAAATTCTGACAAGTTTTCTACATTTATCTTGGCTTTTTCAGATATATTCCCATTATACACTGAATGTTTTTCTGTCCCATGTTTAGAAACCCTATTGTATTCATTGAATCTTTTGTGAAGAGATAATGTGAATCCTTTCACAATAATCTCTTCATGTATCTGAACACAGTCTAATGAAACATAAAAATTACTAAAATTCTTTCAGTTTACATGACAATTCATAAAATAAACACTGCTTGGAACTACTTTAAAGGTTAGATAGTTTCACATACTAGTTGAGGGGAAAAAATGAAATCTGAACAAAGTAACCTAAAATAGCCATTCGGTTTCAAATTCTTTTCAAGTTATTAAAAAAAATCCTTCCCTCCTATTATTTTTCAATGCATGCTACACATGAGCAAGGAAGACTACACATCCATACTGAATTTCTTTATCACCAATTGTTATGGGTTTTTAGGTTATGGTTATGTGATGAGCATAAGCAAAGCTAAATCCATAATGCCACCAAAACAGGGGCAGTCCTGAACTGGGACTAGCTCCTACTAGCCTACTCCTTTTGATGTAAATGTGCTAAGAGGCATTCTAGATGAAAAGTTGACCAATTTTTAGGTAAGCAAACTTTCCCATTCAGCTCACTCTGTAGACTCATAAAAATTAGATGTCTGGGTTGGGGACTTGGGCAAAAAGGAAAGAGAGAGGAATCTGTAAACACCTCTTTAATTGAGAGCCTGAATTTACAACAGCTTAAGCCAGCCATAAAACCACAGTCTAAAAACCAACTAATATCTGATTTTCCCTCCAAGGCTGAGTAATAAAGGTTAACATTATGGTGTTGAGAGGTAAGCAGGACAAACTGGCAGCTGAGTTAATAAATAAATAGTTCTGATTAAACTGTCATAGAACATAAACTGTTAAATCAAACCTCAGCTTTGTGCTGGAAGAATCGAGCCAGATACATTTTCCCTGCCAATAATCTGGGACAGACTACTGGGCATTTTCACCTCCATTCCTACTTCCAAGGCAGAAGGGAAGACAATTTGGCTGTCCAAACTGACACAGACTGCACCACAGGAACACACTGTGCTTTCAGTGCACAGGAATGTTGTAGTTCACCTCTGCAGCTCAAACAGGCATCACTACATTTCATCACTGTATAAACTTAGATTGATAATTGGGCAAGCAAAATTCTTCCAAAGCTTTTCTTAAATTGGAAATTTAGCTGACATGTAACACAAATCATTCCTAAAAGTACTCTAGAATTGAGGCTCAATAGGTATGGGGGTTTTTAAACTTTAACCTGGAAGCTGTGTATTTTAATTAATTATCCACCAATTTCAAATGTTATTCAAACATACTGATATTTCCTGTCACGAACTGCCATACATAAAGGCAAAGACTGAGAGTAATACACTTCTAGTCATCCTAAAGTTAGCTATCATAGTGTGCAGATGTAAAGATGATGAAATGATCTTTAACACTTGAACTCGACGATCTTTCCAACCTAAATGGTTCTACGACTCTTTGAAATGGAATATAATCATGATAAAGGCAATGCCATAACACAGAAAAAAATGTAAAGTGGGCATTTGGGATATGTAATGCTTCACCTAGTTTTCTGCCATTCATATTAACAGGACTCTTGAGCAAGTTCTCAGAGAAATGAGAGAGTAAGATTATGGAAGCATGTTGGCATTAAGCCCCCAGAGAACAACTGTCTTGAAACCAGCTCATTGCATAGCACTCTATGCTGACAGATGAAATGGATACCTTGCCTTTTTATGCAAATGTATGCAAGGAAAGGCACACTAGTTAATGAAGTATAGCCAAAGGGTCTGAACCAAAAGTCATAATTCCAGATTAAATCAACACAGATTGCAGGTGCCCACCAATCTCAGGAACTGACTCCCTCTGATTGCTCAGAGGCATCCTAAATCTCACAGAAAGGCATGTCTAGATAAGAGTACCAGAATGCTCAATGTTGTATAGAAGGCATGCAGCTGTGAGTTGGTCTGTAGTTACTGTCATTGTAAACTGAAAAACTTGACAATTCTGAAAAATCTTCACTGAGAGCTCTGGAGTTGCAGCAGCTCTAACTGGATGATATTTTTTACTACTCATCTCAATAAAAACAGGGTTAGGTTGGGCAGGAGTGATAAGACGGCAGGTGGGAGGACTCCCTGCAACTGGAAGAAAAAAACAATGGCACTGGATGGGGGAAATAGAAAAGGGGGGAGGGAAGGGGAAAAACAGTCCTGCAAACCTTTCTATGTGAAGTCATCTGTCAGGACTGCAGTACATCCTTGAGGGTATATTAATGTGTAATCACATACTGCAGCTTTTCATTCACTCAGGATATTACCACATTTTCAATTTTCTATACAGCTACCTCTCTTAATGAAATGTTCTAGGGATCTTCTTGTATTAGTTAAACTCTCCTTTTGAAGCCAAATATCAGGAAAGAAAGTACCAGAGACCATTGCCCATTCACAGATACCTATATCCAATATAATGGCAACTAGCTTCCAGCAGCTACTCCTGAAAGCTTTTCCTTAGGTATCTCACACCTGCCAGCCCCACATGGATGCCTCCAGAACTCTAAAGAAGCTCCAATGGAACCAGGTGTTCATGTGGAAAAAACAGTGTGGCCTTTCTGCAGGATTCAGTCTCAGACATCTAGGCTGCATGAGACAGGGACTTAACTTGTCATTAGCTGATGGAGATCTCGTCAATACAGTCAATGGCAGGTGAAGAACCACTCAGTGGACCACACACAGGTGTTTCCTACAGGGCAGGATAATTATCTCTCTGAAAGTTACTGACTTGATCCCTGTTGACACAGTCTGGATATCTCCATCACATAATAACTGCAGAGAATTCAAAATTCAGGTGTCTGAATCTCAAGTTAAGTCCTATCAGTGATCAAAGTACTGTTAATTCGACTGGCATGGCAGGATTATAGTGTTGAGTAACCAATTCTTACCCAGCAACTGCAATATTCCAGAATATTCCTGAAAACAGAATACTTCTGTAACAACTACTTCAGGCAGCCATTTATAATCTTGTAGCTGTATTCTATTTCTTAAACATAAGAATGCTCAGAAAAGATAGACGATTTCTCAGGAATAGACTTCTGTACAAGACGTAAAATATAATCTGTTTCACCACCAGTCACATGATTTTACATTACATGATTTTACTCATATTTATTTCCTCAATCTAATTTGAATTTATATAATTTTATAATGCTGTAACATTTCAAATATGTTTAGTTCTATATATGGAACCACCAAGAATCTAGTTTTTGCTTATTCAAAAAAACTGTCCTTGTCTTTTTATATTTTCCAGAGTACTTCTTTGGGCAAATTGCTAGAGGTTAATATATAAGCACCTTAGGGCAACCATCTCATATTTGTCTGAATAATTGCATCAATTGATGATGTATGGTAAAAACTCTCTGTTTTCCCTAACCTCCACAAGGCAGTTAAAGTTTCCTACCACCATGAAAAATTGTCACTGCCTAGAGACAAAACTACTAGTATACTGAAAATGTTTATAGAATTACTTGTAATATAATATGGATATATACTCTTTATTGTAAATGCCAATTGTTACAAATCACATCAGAAAAAACCTACCTTTTTTAGGGAACAGCCCAAAAATTTTTGACTAGGAATTTTAGATACACGAGAATGAAGAATATTTCAGGATTTGACTACCGAAAACATCTTAATAATGCCCGGCTGAAGAAATATAATCCCTCTCTTCTGCATTGTACAATTGCCTAATGGAACACTATAAAAGTTTGCATGCATCTGATAAATGTGCTCTTCAAGTGTCCTAAAATTGCTTACACATTCATACAGAAACAACTTCAGTATCAGAGGCCCAATTTTGTGCTTGAATTCAAACATGCAATCTTCATTAAAATTAGTAGAAGTCACCTAGGCAATCAAGGAGACAGAGTTTGGCTCAAAGTATTTTAAGAATAATTTATGTATTTGGCACAAATTCTGAAACAACATTTAGGCCAAGCCATTTACATAAACAATCTTTCTAGTCATATTCTTACAAAAGGCAAGAGCAGTAACAGCTGTCACAGCTCATTGTCCAAATATATCCTTCTCTTTTTAATTTTAACCTCTTAGACTAATCTATACCTGAATTTTTAAGACACTCACTTCAAATTATGTCTTTTTAGTTTTCTTCTATGAATACAATTTTCCTTCAGACATTAAAACATCTGAAAAAAAGCTTAAAGGTTATATTCTTCTAAATTGTGGCCATTACAGTAGATTTACTTACTTCTTTCTCATTCCCTTTATGCATTTTCTTGCTCAGTGTAACTACTGCAATCCTTTCCAGGCCTGAAGATGACCAGCAAAGACGAATAAATACATCAAGATATTTTCAACTTAAGAGCTTTTCCAAAAAGGGAGCATTACTGTAGGCAAAGATGGACTTCATCTGTGTTAGAAAATCTAAACTTCTTGAGTATATCTCAGGCTTTGTTTTAGTTACTAAGACACATGGTACATAAAAAGTCATTCTAATCTAGATGAATCTTACAATACCATAAAATGTGCTCTTAAAGATAGAGCCTATTGCAGTTAAGTTGAAATAGTCCATGTCTGTAAAAGCCCTTTAATGCCATTGTAATTACATCCCTAAAAGTATTTTGATAGAGGAGTATCAAAAAGCTCTATACTGCCAAGCCAGCTGCTGATAGAATTTTTTATTTGTCTCCTCTCCTGGATCTGACAACAGTATAACAAAGGTATGGTGTTAAGGCCATTAAAGTATTTTTTAAAGTAGAAGAATACTTCTAGCCAAAAACCATTATAGCTCAGTTCTTGAAAAATGTCACCATATCTCTTCAGGCACAAATCCAATCCAAGAAGTTGAAGAGAAAAAACATACCAGCCTCATCTGTAATGGATTTTAAGCTAATTTATTACCACTAACTGTTCTCAAGTAACTGACTTGCCCTGCAAATACTATAAGCTAGGGCTTTCTTTTAAGAGCTTTATTTTATTTCCTTCATGGATAGTTTTGGCACATTTTGCCCTTTCCCACTGTAATAGTAGAACTAAATTTAATTCACTCTGCAAACTTCCATGTAATATCTCAGAAGAAAAAAATACTCTGAAGTTTGTTATTTGCCATATTAATAACTCAAACTGCTCCAGTTATTCCCAAGAAGGACAATCAATCATGACATTTCCTAATGAGTGTCCAAAAGCTATTTCCCCCATCACAGCATTTTACTGGTTTTTTTTCTAAATGACAACTACCTCACAGTGAGATTTCTTTAAAAAAAATAAGTAGAAATGTAGCTATGAAAGGATCACTTTACCTAACATTACAGCATACATAGTATAGAAGATAGGGACATTTCATGTTTGAAACAGTGTCTTCAAAAACATACAAAAGTAGAAGCAGACTAAACAGCGGCATTTACTTTCCAAATCTACACAAGGAACACGTCATCAGTCCAGAATACTTACCATCCTCTCCCTACATATAAATACACTTGAGAGTGTGTGTATGCTAAAGCTTTTCAGTGTTTTTTGTTTAGTTCCACACACACACCACCACCACCATCACCACCTACCCCTCCAAATTATGCTAATGCCTTACAAAAGCTTTATTCAGCTTTATGCAGATCATGCACAGTACAAGACCTGTAGTGGGTTTTACCTTCCAGTGCATTGCTTCTTGTAGAGCCATTCCAACCAAGCGCAAATCAAGTGTTACGAAAACAGAACAGTAGTGTTTTCCAAGTCATTTAATTCAGTTTGGGAATTAGAGATGGTGTCTTTACAAAGAAATCAGTGAAGGTTAAGTGAGAGGCATACAAAAGTATTAGTCAAGATGAAGTCCAGAACAGGCATTCTCACCCCCAGTTGTTAAGTGCTGCAAGTGAGAGGAGACTGCAGTCCCACTGCCCTTTAGAACAAGAGTTATAAACCAGCACTTGGCAGAGATGAGCAGGTGAGCCTCCAAGAACAGCGTAAACCAAATCCACTGTGGGCAGAAGCTCTGCTTCTGTCCTCCCTCTCTGTCTGGGCTGCCCATTGTGTTTGCTGTCTTGTACTTCAGTTTAAAAAGTGAACACACCTTTAGGCTGGCAATGCTGACAAGCATCCATCCGCTCATCTCCTCTACCCCGAGTAGTTTCCAGCCAGATGTGTGAGCTGACCACCTTGCTCACTGCCAAGTCAACATAAAGCAGAGGGATCAGACTGGGAGCTGAGGGAAGAGAAGAGTTTCCCTTCACACATCAACTGATACAGAAAACAGCCTTATGGACAGTCAACCCCAAAATGCATTGTGTCTTGAAAATTTTCTTTTTTCCTCATCCTTTTACTAAATTGAAAAAAACATTGGGATTTTAAAGTGACCATTAAATAAATAAAAAATGAAGTGCTAATGGGGTTTTTTTCTGCATTTAGAAGATGCAAACTGCTGCCATAATCCTCAAAGAAAGGAGTACTGCATTCTAAAATAATAAAGCATGATTCGCCCTATTTTTGCTCAAGTTCTCAAATACAGAAACATATATTTAAGCAATCTGAGAGAAAATGTACTCACAAAGAAGACACTAGTGTCACCATGCTGCTTATGGCTGGTCCAGTAAACAAATTTGAAATGAAAATTTTTTCATTAAATCATTTTTATACTGTTTAATTTGCTACTAATTCAGGCAAAAAGCTTATACACTTTGAGGTTGGAAAATACTGTTTGCAATAATATATTGCATATATGTCAACTTCTTACTTTATTTTCAAACTGACACATGTATTAAGGAGAAAATGAAAGCTTTTTATTCTAATCTCACATGTCCCCTCTGAAAGCAGGAAGTTGTGGGAGCTGGAGAGTTTACCAGGTTTCAGTTCTGGCCTCTGTGGTCTGCAGCAAATATTTCCAAATCTCAGCAAAGCTGTGAACTGTCCTTGCCTTTTACCACTCTACAATATCTCACCTTCTACGCCAACTACACACTCTTTGCTCTGTATCTTCACAAGAGTTTTGGGCATATGCAACTGTTTTCAGAAATTCTCTATAAGAAAAGTTCAGGAGTTTGTCAAGTGCTTCTCAGCAACATGAAGAATCCAAGCTGAAGGAGAGAGAAAAACATCTCTTATCTTTCCTGAAACTGATATTTGGTAGATAGTAAAAATATAAATGAACAGATTTTTATCAAACCTTGAAAAGATTAAAAGGGAAGAAATGAAGATATACTACTGGCCAAATAAAAAACAATCAGAGGAAAGGCAAGGAATTGCAGTCTGAAAATTCTATCATAAGAAATAAGATTTTTAAAACTAAAAACAAAATCACAAGTAGCCAATAAGGGTTAGAATCAAAGTCAACTGACATCAATGATATCTGCATTTACTTCAGCAGGCTTTCAATACAGCTATAATTGCTTTAATTGAGTCTTGAAAGATAACTCCTGATCATATCATACACATTATAATAACAGATAGTTGAAAACTGAGACTATTAATCACAAAAGGTCTTTTTTCCCCACTCGTTTACCATCTCTGTTGTTTGAATGAATTCATTTTTTGTAAATACTTATCCAAGTTTGCATTTTTTCATCAGCAGCTTCTAAAGTAAGTTTTACATTGTTCAACTGCCTTTATTAATTTGTTTACTTGAGGTGTGAAACAGCTTGCCCTTTAAAGAAAAGCTGCACTTCTGTCCTACCATTTCTTTCCAGTGCAATTAGTTTTACACGTTATCAATGAAGGATTAGTAGATCATTTTTCCAAAGATGAGCACGTTTTCAGCATAATGTCAAAATATGAAACATTTAAAACTCCGTTTACTAAACTTCAGCAATTTTAAAGCAATAAACATTGTGCACAAATGTTTATATTTTCTTGTTAAAATATCTATAAAGTGGTGAGAACTACATCCTCATAGTTCTTGTCTATTCCATTCAATGAGTACCTAAATTATTGCACAGCATTTAACAGCAAACTTTGTCTGCTGAAGCTTCTTAACAACACAGAATACACAACTTCCTACAACTTTGTAACTGTACTGGTTTCTAGATCTTTTTACCAGTTTCAAAAATATTGTGTTTAATTACTAATGTTGTCCGTTAAACTTGATAGTAACTTCATTAGCATAGCTTATAGGTGTTGCATTCACACATTTATAATAAAGAACTGTTCACAGAAAATGTGTCCAGCTCAAACTACAGTTCTTAATTGCTAAAGTAGATCCAAATTAGCATTCACAGGCTGCATTTCCCTAACAACAGGCTTTCAAGCTGAAAATAATTTGTAATTCAAAAAGGATTTTGGTCAATAGATTCTGAGCATGCAAAACATGTTTGGCACTTAAAAATTCCAAGACCTGTAGAAAACTTAACTTATGAGTTTACATTTTCTTGTTTCCTGTTATTTTTCCCTGAAACATTATAAAATGGTTGTATGATTTGATAAAAGTTGGAATTATTCCCAGACATTCAATTTAGACTAGGTTTATTGCTGAAATCTTAATCTATATTTACAACAGTTCCTTACTTTGAATCCAAATGATGTAACATCATTACAGTTTAATAAACAGGAAAAGATGTTGACAAAAATAATCTTATGTAAATTTGAAACACACCAGCCTCCTCTTCAAAAGGTTTGTCTGTACATATGTACAGATTAAAAGTATAGCTTCTGCAACATGTTTACTCCAGCAACAGATGCGGAAAAAAAATCAGGTTGATGCACTGATTAATTATATAGTTAAGTGGTGTCTACTACTGAATGTGCATAAATTATATGCAACTAAATTTTTATGAGGATTTATGGTACATAGCAAGCAGTGAGATTTTTAAAAACTTAACAGTACTTTCCTATTACAAAAATAGAAAAGCACATACACAACAGTTTATATTTTCCCATGCTTGATTGTCTTTGAAAGTCTAAAATAATGTAGACACGATATGATGGAAGCAATATGTCGTATTAGCACTTCTGCACTGCACCACACTTCTATAAAAGTGCTGAAGAAGCTCCTGAAATAGTTCTTAAAGAATTTAAAAGGTGATTTCCTCTATGAAGTCTGTTTATGATTTGGGCAATAGATGACTTCCCTTTATTTGCACTGAAGAAGAAGAGTGAAAAAATATAGACCTGTCAGGTTACTGTGACAGAAGAGATGCCCACCAGTTTGGCCTTCCCCGTAAGTCCTCTCTCCCTCCTCCTTTCCCCTCAAGCCTGCCCCTCTAGCTTGATGCCCCTATCCAACATTCCTGCACACCCATTAGCCTCTCCAGCTGTGTCTGGCTGGTTGGAAGATCTTGGTAACAAGATTTATGGGATGCAGGGAATCTGACATTACATGGCAATAGAACCATGCTGCAAGAAGGAAATGTATGCCTAGATACAGACCTGCTTGTGTGTGTCTACAAAGAGACTCTGTATTCTCAGGGAAGAACGCTGACTCTACATGGGCAAAAATACTCCAGAAGACATTGCTGTTCTGTGCCATTCCCAGATAAAATACTTTGCTCTGAAGGGTAGAAGTGCTTCAAATAAGTTCCCAGTCATGTTGAAAGAGATTCAAGTATTATGTCAGCCATGAGAACAAATTAATGCAACGTCCTAGTCTGGGACTTGGGACACAGGAAGAACTTCTCCCTGAAAGCTCGAAGCTGTAACTACACTTTGTCACAGCGACAGTGTTTTCTGTGCATCACAAGGCACATAAGTTTCATCTGTATTTTTATTTCATATTTGTCATATTGCGTACTTTTGTTAGGCAGGCAAACCACTGTTGTGTTAATTCTGTCTGTTGAGTGAAAAAACATGGAAAATCATGTAAAGAAAATTTTAAGTCAATTTTAGTAAAAATACTCTGAGACTGAAACAACAATATATTAATTTCACTTCTTATTTTCTGAGTCATACAATATGTTTTGCATATTGTCATAATTTTAGGAGACATGCCAGCTAGGAAAAAGCAAGATCCACAGTTCAAAGACTTGGCAGACAACTTTGTAGATTATTTCATTATGTAACCACCCTTCTATGCTAACTCCAAAAGAAAAAGAGTTCCTGCAGATGGTTTCTGATGTCAATTCTTTCCTCATCATAATTGCAAAACACATTAGAACAATTGACAGCTTAAATATATCCAGCCAGGCCAGACCTGTATTGCTTTCAAATAAAATTAGAAGTATGATCATTATAGGCTTATCCAAATGCTTCCTTTATCCCCACACCTTGCACATTCAAAAAAGTTAGCTATGATTGTTTACCATACTCAGCTGACATACTCCAGCTCCAGTATTAAGTTATTCAATCAGAACTCGAAATTAAATTTGTCTCAGACTCCCTCTGTACCTCCTTAATCTCTTACATATGATTTAAATATGAAAATGAAAGCCATTTTTTACTGAAAAAAAAAAATACAGAAGAGCAACATAAAATAGAGTAAAAGCTTTAGTTTCACAGAGAACAGAAGTCAAGCATTTGATTTCCTATGAACCAGATTGTTGTATTTTTTACATTCTGGGTCACAATATAGGAAATAAACACTACTTTCATAACATTTCACATCTCCATCGTCAAACTTCAACCATCATCTCTAGAAAGACTGAGATGATTGACACAGCAGCATGTGACTGCTTCAGTCAGGACAGCAAGGAGTTAGTTATACAGAGGTGCAAGTAGGAAAAATACTATGTAGGCCACCAATCTACTACTCGTTTTCTTGCTCCATTATGCTGACTGTTATCAAAAGACATTACACCCATAAACTGCAAGATGTTCACTGTCTGTTGTCAGCCATGTAGGAGCTTACTCCAATCAACACAGCAAATGTTCATGACAGACCAGTATATATTTTAAATTAGAATTATCTTATCAAGTATTATTAAGAGGACATTAATTTAAAACAATCTATTAGAGCAGTTGCTGATATATAAGAAGAATCAAGCTGTTTATCTATTTAGCTGTAATGCTGAAAATAGAAAAACAAAGTATGGCAGAATTATTTCACTCCTATCAGTTTATCATGGTGTCAGTTATCATCCAAAAGAAGTGGAAAAAATCCAGAATTAATCCAAAATGTAAATCTTGCCAAAAGGAACACATCTTACATTATGACACATTGTATAGTCCAGAAATATGCCAATAAAGCTTCCACTTTGAGAAAGCCATTTATACTAATATAGTGTAATCCTTTTCCTACTTAGCACAATAAAATGTAAACACAGATATAATTAGAAGAAACTGTGGAAAGGGTTCATGATCTTCTTGGTAGAGAGTATAATGAGTCCTTTTCATTACTGTGTTGCTACTCTTTCTTTCCTTCTTGTACTAGAATCAGATGCCATGAAAAATAATTATACAATTCAGTGGTGTTATCAAAAAAGACACTAGTGACCAGCACCCTACATGCCTGCATGTGTAGCCTAAAAATAACTTTCCTGTCTTATTCTTACTTGGGAAAAAAGAAAAAGCAATATAAAACTAGGACTAACATTTGACAAGAAATCAAGCCTCCCTTCCACCAGAGTTGCCCTTGGCTGCTATTCTGGTAATGTGTTGTGTACTCATATTTCTTTCTTTTCTGTCTCTCACTGCTGATTTACATGAAATCATAACAGACTTGAGCTGATGCAGATTCCTAACAAAGGCATTGGACAGTAAAAGATTCCTATGTTCACCGAAATAGTTCATTCTACAAAGACAACTGCAGGATACTGGTATTAATTTAATTTCAAATACCACAGCTTTCTTCTCATGACAAATTTCAATTCTTAGATTAACTCAAGTAGGTAATGTCAAACATATGTAATGGAATTATATTTCAGTACAACAGCAGACCTAGTGATATCTATGTATTTGGTTAAACCTAGTGATCTCTATGTATTTCCAATGAAGTCCATGGGAGGTATATATTATTTCATTTTACAGATCCAGGGAAGTTAAAGAATACAGAGAGCACAGAACTTGCCAAGACAACTTAAAGTTTATCAGCAATAAGAACATGCATTTTTCAACTGCAGGTAAATCAAAATAATCTTACTCCTAGCTGAGTTACAGTCACCTATAAGCAACTCACCATTTAAAATCATTTTCTATCCCTGGGTGTCATGGGTTAGCATAGTTTGAGTTTTTGAGGAGGACTCCTTCAGCCTCGGAAGTGATTTTTTTGCAAAGAGGTGCTTACAGTTTCCTCTAGACCTGACCTAACCAATCAACTGGCTAGTTGGAATATTGACAACTTCTTTAAGCCACTTAAGAAGCTTGGTACGCCTCTGTGATACACATTTAAGAACGAACAGAGGCCGGGAAGGCTCTCTCTGACTTCCAGCTTTCGGACAGGTAACTGGGGGAGGCCCGGGGCACGGCCCAGCGGGGCCGGGCCCTGCTCGGCCTGGCCGGGCCGGCCAGGAGACCACCCTGGAGCGGCCCTGTTCCATCTGCGGTCCGGCCCGGCCCCCCCAGCCCTGCTCTGGCCCCAGCCCTGCTTCGGGCGGGCCAGGCCCCCTCAGCTGCTCCGGACGGGCCATGCCCCCCCTCACCCACTGCTGCTGCCCGGCAAGGAGAGATAAGCGAATTCCAGCTGCAAGGCCGGGTGAGATTAACTCTTTTAGTGCTGTAAGATTTCTCCAGAACAGATGAAGCCTCCAGACATTCAATCCTCTCCTGAGTCAGAGGAAAAGGACAGATGATGGCACGTGAAATAAACAGCACAGAGACACCAAAGTCAGCGAAGAAGGAGGAGCTGAAACCCTGAGAGAGGAGAAAGAGGAGATGCTTCTCCTGGAAGCTGAAATTCTCTTGTAAGGCTGTGGTGATGGACTATAATATATCTCAGTGTTCCCGTTGTAATTTCATGAAGCATGGTGGGGGGAGGCAGAGCGTTCAAAACTGCAACCCATGGGTAGAAGTACCTGTGCTGCATTAAGCAACTACTGAAGTAGCTGTGATTTATTGAGAAGTTTTAACAGAGAGAGTTGAAAGTGATGTAGACTCTCTCGCTCCCAGAGGAAGGCCTCTGTGCCTTTTCAGTTGAAGGTGATGAGGACCCTCTTGCTGCCAGAGAAGAAGGGGGCCTCTGTGCCTAGAGATAAAGATGCACCTACAGACAGGTGAAAAGAACTTTTGTTTTGAAGGAGATGAGGACCCTCTCACTACCGGAGAAAGGGAGGACCTCTGTTCCTAGAGATGAATATGCACCCACAGATGGGTAAAGAGAACTTTTGTTTCTGAACAGCTCATCCTTAAAATGGTACCCCATTAGCTAAAGAAATTAACCCTCGAAAGCAGTTGTGGGGAAAGCTGCAAGTTGAGGGAAGGGACTTTCACAGGCAAGGAGAAACCATTCCGGGCGGCCTTGCTGTGACACTGAGCCACAAGAGAACTGTTTAACTGTTTTCGTGTGGAGATGTCTCCATAGCATGAGCAAGAGAGACTCCTCTCCCTAGGTGGACTGAGAAAGTTCTTATAGAGATGGTAAACTGACTCTGGAAAACCTTGAGGGTTGTTTTTCACGTTGTCGGTGGGAGGAGAGAAGAAGGAGGGGGGAGGAGAAGTGTTCTGAAGGTTTAGTCTAACTTTTTTTTTCTGCCTTTTAGTTCTGTTAATAAACTTCTTTATGCTTCTAAGGTTTAAGTTTTGTGCCTGCTTTGCTTTTCTCCTGGTTCTTATCTCACAGAAGGAAAATAAGTAAGTAATGGGCATTTTGAACCAAACCACTACACTGGGTGACAGCAGAGATACCCCCAAACCTTAAGTACTATGTTCAGAGTTTGCTGTGGTGATCCCCATATCCCACCTCTGTCTTCTGTTGTACTCTCTGCAGAACAGAATACCCTGAGATTTCCTCAGGCAGGTGGGTCTTTTGACTTTTTCCAGTCAAAATTAGGCTGCTTATCAAAAACCGTAAATTCGTCTGGATTAACTTGTTTTGAGTGAAACAGGTTAGGATGTGCTCAGTGGAGCAGCAGAGTGGAGAAGCAGTAATCACAGGGATAGTGCAGAGGAGGAAGAAATGATAAACATCTGGGGGACAATAACCTCTTCAGTGGTACTGTAAGAATCCCAGAAAGCATAGTGCACAAACCAGAATCTGTAGTCCAGCTTGAAGGAAAGGTATGTATTGTGCTAGCAGGAGAATTTACCTGGTTAGCACTGCACTAACCTGAACTCAGAACAATTCCTAAGTGAATGCTCACTGTGAGAAAGCCCAACCACCAGAAGTAGAAGAATGGCAAGAGCAGAGGTTAAAGGTAAATTACAAGTTTCAAAGGAGAGGGGAAAAAGTGATTGATTTTCTTCTCGACCATGGACTTAAGGCAGCCTCTCACAAGCAGTAAGAGTGAATGTAAATCAAAAAAACAAGGACACCATTTAGCAGGGTAGCTAGTGTGCAAATTGACACTGGCATAACTCTATGTAATAACAATAAGGTCATATCACAACTCAGTTTAGAATAATTTATATTTTTTTCTGTATTCCTCTTACAACTGTGAATTACAGAAATGCAAGCAGCGTCCCCTTGCGAATAAAGTCACCTGCAATGATAAAGTGACCAAATAACTATCAATCCTAGCTGCAGTACTCCTCAGTGATGTAGAAAGCTATAAATTAAAGAATGATACTTTCTTGCAGATCAAAAAACAGCCTGTGCAAACCTAAAATTAGCACATCTTTCTCCTCCAAGGTGTTTTATCCATTCCTTTAAAATATTCACATCAACCTGAATATGAATTAAATGCTGCTTCTCTTTTTTCCTCGTTTAAACAAAATCTGCATTTCAAAGGAAATAGACATTTTTATGTTGGGTAATGAAGAGAGTATCTGCCTACTCTTCCTTTTGTTGTTTCACGTTTCATATCTCCCCTTTTCAATCTTGCATCTTTAACTCCCTAATTTGGCTGGTAAGAAATGTGTTGTCCAAATAAGCACATATTATGAACAATCAGAGGGTCTGTTCTTTAATTTGTGTAGTACTTCAAGATGATACCTATAGCTATACCATGGAATAGTTAAAGCTGGAAGGAAATGACCTCTGGAGAGCATCTAGTCCAACTCCCTCTGCACAGAGCAGTCCACTAAAGCAAGTTGTTCAGTATCTATATAGAAAAAAGAGTGTTGCTATTGTATATGCTTTCATACTACAGAGCAGGCTCATTCTTTGATTATATCAGGATCCTATTTAGCTACATGTACAAAAGCTCCATAAGAAATAATTCCCATGTTTCCCATGCAAATAAACATTATTCAACAAAAAACTATGGCACTATACGTAAAAAAGGTAACTACAATTACAGATATGCTCAGTCTTCACAGTGTCTACTCCACCATAGAACAGAAGCACCACAACAAAAGTAACACTAGAGATAAATTAAATTATATTGTCATAAAAAGTCACCAAACTGCCTTTGTGTTTTAAGGGTTGGCCAAGGGCAACCCTTGGGAATGCTTCAGAGTGGGTATGCCTGGGCACAGGCACTACTTGAAGATGCACTTTTAGACATGAATTAGCTACTGGACAAAAAGATAAATAAAGAAACATTAAGCATTTAGTAATTTTTTTCTTGTGATTTCTGCCTAGCTAGATATATCAGTCACTAACAGATATTTAACCTGTTTTATAAGTAGCAACATGAAGTTTAGTGTCATCCTAGTATTTCAGGCAGACATAATCTTTCAGTAAGATAGAGTTTATAATGTATAGACATTTTATCTAGACATTCTTGCAAACAGCACTCTATAGGTTATAGGAGCTCAGGCTGTAATCTTCTCTATGTATTTCTGCATCAACAAGGAAAAGCAAATCCTGAAGTAGTAAGAACTACTCCAAGTAGAGCACCACCGCTTAGCTTCAGAATTACACTATCTGCAGAGATGGTACTGCAAGTTCAATGAACTTCAGTGCTGTTCCTTACCACACTGACACTTTCAGAGAAAATTACACTGACTTCCTTGGGGACTGGATTTTTACCTGAAAAACACAGTAGAGAAAGCATGTTCAAGTATCCCTAAATTGGGGCCCAAGTAGAGAAATCTATGATGGATGGTTAAAATTTTAACAGATTTCTAGCTTTTTACTGCAAGCTCTCACTGCACAGTCTCTTTAAAAAAAGTTTTCTCTCAGAATATCCTGATGGTTGTCATTATTTTGGAAGCCTGGTTACATTCAAGAGCAAATATGGTCATTTTGAACATACGCTTGACTGGCCATGCTTTATAAAAACATATACGCTAAACCAAAAATGAAAATCAGGATGACTCTACAACCAGATTGCAAGTAAAAAAATAGTTTTAAAATATTGTGTAATGTTAAACAAATAAGCACACAAAAACTCAGAGGAACTAGAGTATTTACCAAAATGAGCAGTTCGCTTTCCTCATTTCAGAAGCTCAAAGAGAGGCAGGAGTCTCAAACAAATTTCAGTGACTGTGTCAAGCCATAATTTTCTCAGTGTGCCACAGGCTATCTTCCCCACTAGTATAGAAGTGACATTTTGTGAAGCAGCAAAAATAAGAACAGATACAGAGAGAAAAATTTAAATCTGCACTTGGAACTAAAACAAAGTTTTCAAACAAAAATTCTTCCTTTCTGGGGAAGAAAGGATGCCTCTACTTATCTGAATGAAATACTGGACTCAAGGAAAGGCAGGTAAATTTTTTCAGGGAAGTGACATTACAGGATGGAAGCTGAAAGACGAGTTGAGATGATGTATAGGACATCTGCAAGTAGAAAATGCCAAATGTTTGTGCTTCTTTTCTTCCTTTTCACAGCAACTCTCTCTAATGATCAAAGGCACATGCTTGTAAATGCCAGCAAAGTCATGACAAAGGTTAAGACTAATCCACATACTTGAAGAATCAAAAGATTCTCCAAACACACAGCACTTTAAAATTAGAATTTAAGCAAGTGGAATTAGAAAGAAGGAGAGATGAGCATCTTTGAGAATTGTGCATTTCTACTTAGGTAGATGCTTGTTTACATAGATAACACAGCAGAAATACAAGGGAAAATGTTCTATGTCCCCCAGACACCAGTTTCAACTTTATGCTATTTTTTAAAAGCTCAGATATGGGACAAGACAACCAGACTTGAAATACGAATTCTGTGTAAAACCTGCTATTTAGTAAAAACATCCACCATAAACCAGCCACACTGAATAAATATGTATATATTATCCCAGCTGTAGCCTGCAACTTCCAAATAGAAAATTACTGCAAGTTTGAAGCCCACTTGCAAAATCTTCAATTTGAAGGATGTAACTGCTGGAGGCAGACTTTGTATGACTGCAACGTCTTGAGTTTCACCAAAATTTTACTTGGATACAAAGTAAGGAAAGATCCAGGAAATTGCTATGCTGAATTTGTTTGCTGGGAGGTGTGACCAAGTAAAGACTTCTGGATTCAGGTCTCAAGAAAAGCCTCCTGGGCCAGGTAATTGAATGTCACTAACAATATCAATTCACTTGCTTCCGTGAGAATAAAAATTTCTTATTTTCAAATAAATATATAGATACAGACATACTGCATTGACAACCTGCATACTGCATTACAAATCTCAGGCATTAAATGAACAAGTTCAGAGCATACAAACTTGTGAAAAAAGCAAGGAAATTTCCACTGCTTTCAATAAAAGTCAGGAACTATGGTATCAAAACAGATTTAGATAATTAACATCTTGAAAATGTATCACATTATGATATGTTTTCCTTATCATTACATTATCAGATCTAGATGAAAATTCTAATATTCCACACATAAAGGCTGACTAAGGGGGTCAGGGTGGTTTATCTACACTTGGACTGAAACTCTCATTTGTTTCACAATTTTCTTTCAAACAGATTTCCAACACATTTTTATTATTTCTGTCTCTATAAATCAAGTATCATTAATGCACTTGCCACTTATTCTACAAATAGAATATAACAGGAATAACAGTTTTAAAAAACAACCTTTTTTTGGGAGATCCAATTGCATGTCCTAATGTTCTCTACTGAAGGGCCCAGGTAAAAAAAAAGAACCTGTTAAGATTCTCATCCTTTAAAAGAAATGAAAAGAAGAAATCCAGAAGGCTGTCTCTTAATGCGTTTCTCCTTAAATTACTGTTAGAGAATGTTGGAGGGAAGCAGTGTTGTGTCCCCCTCGCCCCTTGTTTTTCTTTGTGGGAGAATGCTATTGTATAATAAAAATGTCTTTTCAGTAATTTGTCATCTGCTTTGAAATCATTCCTTTCAATATAACCTTTTGTTAAGATCAGGCAATAGAACACGTCTTCTTCTGCAGAAAGGCACAAATTAAATTTCTAGTACACACTGGATGGATGAGTTCTACTGACAAATTGCACTTCATGAGCATTAACACAGTTGAAAGATGAAGATATTTGACACACTTAGATCATACCTTGTATAAAAGTTTGAATTAGTACACAGTATCACTTTTGTATTGTTAAGCTTAAATTCAGTATCACTAGCTCCTTCTGAAACTGGTATAATTTGACAAATGTTAAACCTCATACTTTTACAAAATTATTTCTGCTTATTCACTTTGTGTGTACATATGTACAGAAGAGGAGAAAGCAAAAAGAGGGTATTTTGACTAAGAACTTAAAATCGTGTCTTCTTTTCACCTCCTCCAATGTCCCCTGTGAAGTGGCAGTGCTATCATAACCCTTATTTCCAAACAATTTCATATTATTGGAAGTCCTGCATAAACAAGAGACTGCAAGCTTGGACTTTTACGACTGCCCTGCTGCCCATATTTCATTAAGTCTGAAGAAAGTTTACAAACCTACTCCTTTACAGAAAAATGTCCCTCTGCTTTTAGTGGTCAGATATTTCAACTACTTCTCATGTCCTGATGTGCAGAGACCATGCTGCTAATGCCTACATTTGTGCATATAAATCTCTAATCTGTCAATCCAGTTGCCTGTGAATAGTCTATTTAGGTTGGGTTTAAAGCAGTGGGAAGTCGACCTACACGAGAGAGTTCCCTTGTAAAATGACCGGAGGTCAGTGTTATTATCTCTGTAGGCTACCAATGGTGCATTTGTTCCACCCTGTGTATGAGTCATTCATTTATAATAAGCTCCACTGCTCTTTGAAAGTGCTGGGAGGGATGGGTACAGAAGCTTATCTTCTGTCAATTGGCTGAAGCATAAGACGACTCCAAAAAGAGATGTCCTCAGTATTTAACTGCTCAACTAGAAGATGATTTAACTTTGTTATAAATAAATTAGAGACCTTACACCCAAATCCCAGCAGAAGTATGCTGTAATCCCACTTTCTATTCAGACTGCCACTTAGCTATTTACTTCCTTCACTTTTGAAGTTCTCATTGTTTATAAATACCTGCTGAAGATGTGTATTGTCTATAGCAACTTCCCATTAAAAGCAAAAACAGTTACAAAAGCCAGTTTAAGCAAAGTACAACTCCATTATCCAGATGTAATTTTAGATCTAATAATTTATCTTTCAAACATAGAATTTAAATAATGCAACGAAAACAAGATCAATATTCAACTGAAGGTAAGTTATGTACAGATTTAGGTTCAAATTTTCCAGATGCAAAATCCCCATATGGTTTCAACAGAGCGGAACATTTCTCTTTTATAGGTTTCTTGAGGGAGTGAGAGAGGAAGGTGAAAGGAAAACACAATAAAACAAAACCATTTCAGCATTCCTGCAATCACTGACATTTGTAAATGGCTATGGGATTAATGCAAAAAATTATTCCCCTACTCAA
Source organism: Dicrurus megarhynchus (assembly GCA_013399195.1). Classification (NCBI taxonomy): domain Eukaryota; kingdom Metazoa; phylum Chordata; class Aves; order Passeriformes; family Dicruridae; genus Dicrurus; species Dicrurus megarhynchus. The sequence goes on from VXAD01013355.1 coordinate 1,167,484, forward strand.
CATATTTGTAAAACATATTTACACACTAGCTTAATTCATAGCTATTTATAAATTTTAATACAGAAGTGTCATTTAAATGTTTCATACACTCTTCTTATGAGGCACTCTTGTTAGTCTTGGAATTCCTTCCACAATTTAGCTGCTGCTGTTTTTTCCTAACTTATTCCATCTCTCCGAGGTCTCTCCTTAAAAGCCTACCTACCTGTTCTCTTCATAAGATGTGGCATTTTTAGATGGTAGACTATAGAAGCAAGGAGAAGTTAGTTAAAGCTTTCTTAACACAAGAGACAAAGGTGTCAAGACACATAAATTTCTGTGGCTTTGTCTTGAAAAGATACAGAGCAATACAACTTGTCAGCTTGACAGTTCTTCCAGGCTTTGTTTACTGTTCTTGCAACATTCACAGAAAATGAGATCACCAATCAGACAAGGTCAGAATATCAGGCTATCCAAACGCTGGATAAAATATAGGACTGAGCATGGAAAGTGAATGTCATACATCATTACAGAAGAGCTCAGATTACTGCAGGCACACAGTACCATGCTTCAGTAGTAGTTGGATTCAATGCAACATCTACCACATTGACAGACCACCCCAAAATAACTACACACATAATTTATTTAAATAAGAAAATATTTTTATTTCCTTTAATAATATTCTGGAGCCATGAACAAAATGCATAATCATTTTCTGAGTATCCACCTTTCCCATTTCGCAATACATTTCTGAAACTTATTCATGTCCTATCCTTGTTATGCGCTGCCTACTTTCAATTCAACTACCAAATGTGGAGTCATTTGCAAAGCTGAAACAGTAGAATACAAACAAGGGGCGGAAAGGTCAAAACAGGCCTGACATCTTTACAGGCCTGTCTTCTCACTGACAGATTTCCCAAAACACACTGTGCTTCTTGTTAAGCAAGTGTCACCAGTTTCTTTATTGTCTACTTCCAAGGTGTTAAACAGCTCTGTACTGTTTGATAACCTGTCATCACCCAACAAATGTTAGCAATAAAGAAAAAATGCACTAGTTTTCCATGACAGAATAATAAAATATACTCAAGAGCTTTTCGCTAAATTCACTATTTGATAAAACTAAAAGTACAACTATGTTGAGGTTTTTCAGCCTTTCCTCAGGAAAAAAAAAACCCAAATAATCAAACTGTAATGCACTTAAAATGTTACCCCAGCCCCACTGATCAATCAAGTGAGTTTCTGTGTAAACATAAAACACACTTGCCACACACACAATTGTTTGAATTTCACTGATCTACCCAGAATTTTCTAACTCACAACAATGGGGGTAAAAAAATTTCAAATTCTTACAATATGGCACTTTCTTCTTTCAATTCTATGGTGAAAAACTTCTTTCTTTTTTTTTATAAGAGCTAGACAATTAAAACCACAACTCATTTTTCTAAGAAGAGGAAGGTGTGATAGGCAGATGGCAAAGGTGCAAAAAGCCTTCACTAGGATCCTGCCAGCAGGGCAGGTCCCCATCATTTGTTGGTAAAGATGCAAGTATGTGATCTGCCTACACTACTATGCTGCCTGTTCACTGCTCTTTCACCACCCTGCTGTGCCCTTTTTTTTTTTTTTACAGAGTACCATAAATGTCTTTTAATATTTATATATAATCTGCCAAAAGTAGAAGTTTAAATAGCCATTAAGTGCACCAAACCCTTTTAAATCAGTATTACATCTGACAATCTTTCTACCATAGAACTAGTAAAAAGGGGGAAGAAAAGCTGAATTTCTAATTAATTCAATCTTCCCCTATTAGTGATTAAAAACATTCATGTATATGAATAGTGTTTGCAAATCTATTTAGCTGTTGATGTTGTCAGGATAAAAATCTTTAAAGTACTGCCTGTAGATACACCCACTTCCTTACAATAACTACTTTCAAGTGTATTATAAAGCAAATTTGCATAATGTTGGACCCAGGAATAATGAGGACAAATAAGTCTTTCCCTGAAGATGATGATGACCTACTTACTTGCCATTTAAGGAATTAAAGTCCTCAATCAGCAATACTTTCAAACATTTATTAAACCTAGAAAACATGACAATCTGATGACTTCCCCTACAGACAGGTATTACTTCGAATGAAGTGCATGTTGTGATTTCTGTACCACTTTTATTATTTAACAAAAAATGCATTTCCACAATAAATCCACACCAATTTAGTTCTCCTGGTTTCAGTTTATTTAATGGGAGGGGTAAAAATTAAAAGGGAAAAATAAGGCAAGAAAGCTACCAACTAAATATCTTTTTTTAAAAACACTAATTTGTTATTCAAATGTATTATTTAATTATAGATTAAGTTTAAAACATTCAGTTATGAAACAGAAATATTTAATTCATCTTTCGAAGATAATAAGCAATTAAAAGGGGATTATTTTCTGTATTATGGCTCCATCAAAAACATAAGTTACAATTATCACAGGAGTTGTGTATGACACAAAGGGAAACATTATTTTGGAGGAGGAAATTGTGCAGTAGGAACAGCTGAACTCTTAAGAAACACAATACCTCTGTAATGCAGATACCTTCAACGATAAACAGGAAAGAAAAATAGAACACTGAATAATATATGAGCAGAATAGATCACCAGTGGAATGATGTTGGAGTCTTTCTCTGAAATTCCAGTGTTTCTTTAAGAAATATTTGCTGAGCCAATGATCTTCTAAAGTGGCAAAGACAGGTTGAGTAGTGTCTTCATTGATTTAAGTAGTTAGTCACGAGGCCTCATTGTCTCCGTGCTTCTTTACAGCCATAAATCTTAATATTTCAAAAATCTCACCCAAAAAACTGCAATTCCCCCCTTGCTCCCAGCCCTTTAGGAGCTTTAGACCTGCCACCTGGTGAGTGAATAGTGATATGCTCAGATATCAATCAACAACACGGTCCAGAATCAAACAAAAATTAACAAGTGTAGCCAGACTGAGCTCTGCCTGCTGGGTCTGACCACACCTCCCATGAGCATTCCAGCAAGAAAGCTCGGTTAGTTCTCCTCCAAATAAACTGCATGGACCAGGCCAGGGACGTGTTTGTGGCTCTGCATTGTATTCTCAGGCCAAACTGAAAGAATTCCAGATTTAGAAAAAGCAACACATGAGAATCCATGTAATGCTAAAGCCTGATTTAAGTGGACAAAAGTTGAAAACAATTATAAAGTGGTAACTACTGTTTAACCAATATTTTTTTGTTTACTAGGGCTAACAGGGTGGTCAGATTTAGGTAAAACAACATTAGGTCTATTTCTCTCCCAAAAGTGCTCAAAGTTCAATGAGTAACAATACAGAAAAATGTTTTACATAAGCCATAAAAATGAGAATATTTCATTCCTAATATGAAACTGCCTTAAAATTTGATTCTTCATTCCTAGCTCTGGAAAATTTCTATTTTTGGACAGTGCAGTTCAAATCCCAAGTGCTGCAACTCAGTTTTCTTTTCCTGTTCATACCCTGATTTATTGTGGATATTGATATTTAATACATTTTGGAGACAACACTATCACTTCTATGAGAAAAATAAACATAGTCAGCTGTATTCTTTATTCAAAGTCAGAGGCTGCAAACTCTGACATTTGTTGGAACCCACAGGTTTTACAACTTAAAGTAAACAAAATATTAGATATATTGGGGAAAAGATGCTTGTTCATAACTCAGTCTTCTGGTTCACACTCCAAAGGAAAAAAATTCCTTTACAGTTTTAATTACAGAAATCCTTTAATTTTTAAATGCATAAGCTGAAAACACCTTCCTGAAACAAGAAATCCGTTTTGTACACACATACACCAGCATCAAAACAGTACAAGGGTGAATAGTTATCCATGCCTTCTTTCATTTCAGTGTAGTGGATCCTGCTGGCATTCCTGCATGGGCAACTCCTTACATTGAACATGAACCCAAAATGCTGCTTCATATGGATTAAATGCATATGTCAACATTCAAGAAATATGGCTATGATTTTCCCTTTCAGTTTACACCCCAAGGAACTTTTCATTTGTATAAAATGAGGATGCAAACCAATTTTAAATTAGACTGCAGGAAGTAGCCTTTAGAACCACTGCAAACTTGAGAAAGTTTATGGTATCAGAAAAAAGGCCTGAATATTTTCCAGTCACTGTCTCCATATTGGGAGATCTGTACAGTTATATGCTTCCACTGTGTACTTAAATTCTTCAGGTCATTGAAATAGCTAAAAATATTTGATATGACTAAGATCAGAATGTATGGTTGCAATCCATATAGTAGATGTGAATATTATGGAAGAACTGTCAGAACCAATTACCCTTCTGACCCGTTAACCTGAGACTATACTCCGAATTGACTTTAAGCAGAACTTTTTAAGGAAACTCAATGAGGAGATCTACTTAAAATTCATAGCACAAAACTCGCTCTTTAACATTGCACCCTTTCAGAAGCATTTTTGTCTGTTGTGCATAGAGAGTTATTCTAATATACAGTCAGTACTAAACAGCAATTAACTCCTTCATGTCTGATTAAATATCACAGTTAGTGTCACAAAAAACCTGCAATTTCTGTTTTAGGATGGACCATGCTTCTGTGCTCAGACACCTTTCCAATTCTTTGCTGGCACTCAAAAGTAGAAAACAGTCATAGCTCTCACTTCCAGCTTAATGCTTTCCTTATATTTCAGTAAATGCATGGAGAAAAGGGCACTTACATCCTTGTCTGTGTGCCTCAAAGACACTTGCCTTCCTCTCAAGCACAGTAACTCCATCTACCTAAGCACACTTTTATATGTCTCCTTCAATATTAGAGTAATGGAGAAACTCCAAAGGAGGCCACTTGAAAAAGCCCAATCTTAACTTATAGATGGGCAAAAAGCTTGTTGAAAGTCAGTATTCCTTACTTCAGTGGGTTTTGAATAATGCCCTGGGTCTAGTCAAGCAAAATTCCTTTTAAAGTCAGGGCTGAGATACAGACATACATCCCTTTGCAGTGGCTTGAATGTATTTTATTACTACATTAAAGGTCAATGCAAGTACATTTTGTCTTTGTCACTTAACTAGAGCTGTATTTGACCTAACTCTGCAATTGTCTCCCACAAGAGGAGAAAAGGACCATACATTTAATTATTACAGCCTGTTTTGCACTACGAATTAATTAGGTTAATGAAATGTAACGCAATAAGATAAAATTAAGATTCTCATCTCAACGACAAATTTATAAATTTTGTACAGATTCTCTGACTTATTTGAGCTATTAAAATTTCCTAATAGTAATTCAGGCAGCTGAGCTTTGGGAACTAAGATTGTATTTGGGAAATCAAAATCTCAAATACACTTTCATGTCACATATTTCCCTCTGCATACAGCATGCAAAGTTATTGAGAGATGAGAAAAAAAATATGTATAAGGTTTGAGAAAACTGAGTGGTGAGAGACCTGGTAAAACTGAAGATTTAGAAAGATAAATCTGTTGCCTGTTTTCAAGCAGATTTACTGCTAATTCTCCTTAGCCTCAGTAGTAGTGTCTGTCTTTATTGTCTGATCAGTGTTGCTCCAATGATAATTATCCTTCTGCTAGATGTTACTTAATCAACTGCTTTTTAGATGACAAAAATTTACAGTTGATTAGGCTGCATAGCTGCCTTGGTATTTCAAAAGTTTCTATGAAGGGATTATTTTTGTGCTCAAATACCTCTAAATAAAGGTTTCTGCAGTCTGAGTATCCTTGGATGTTGAAGAGTGTTCACTGAAGCAGATAAAGCTAAGTTAAAGAAGCATTTAGTGCTTCAGCATGCCAGCTTCAATAAATATCTGATCTGTTCTAAGTGCACACCTGAATGCACACATTACTCCCTTTAGCTGTGGTGCATGTCTCTATATACCACAGTGTATGCAGATTTAAAGTCTAAAGCCAGCACTTGCTCTTCTGAGAACAGAGTTGAGACTGCTATGCTATTACCCTCAAAGCCAGTGTTGGCACAATTCAGTCATTAATGACAATTTTGTGTCCTTTCTCTGTGAAAGAGGGTTACTTAATCTTCAGCTGGTTTTGCTCAGCATTGGCTCAGTTTGCTCAATATTCAGGAGCTCAAATTTCAAACAGCACAGTGATCAGACTTGATTATCTCCTTAAAACAGATACAACTGGCCGAAAGAGCAAGCTCCAAAAGAACCAAACTTTTCTGTAAACCCATGCTGAAGATCAGTGAGAACCTCAGCAGAATTCCACATTAACAAAAACCTGGGCTAGAGGGACATACAACCAATGTGATCCTTTCCTCCCTATCCCTCATAAGGGCTCTGGCAGTCATGATAACCTCTTAACAAGGGAAAACTTGATTCTAACCATTTGTCCTAGAGACAGAAAGTTATCAGCAGCATCATTCAGAGTGAAGGCCAAGCAAAAGACCTTCCGTAAAGGTCTGTTCTTCCAAGGCAAAAACATTTATGGTGAACAAAACAGTAAGCAGAAAGAGCTGAGAAGCCAAAACTAGTGTTCTGAAAAGGACATATCCTTTAGGTTGCACAGTATCACACAAAAATAAGTAATGGGGCTTAAGAAAGTTTTTTTCTAGTAGGAGGTTATTCCAGACCTACAGGTTTACTTATCTATGGAGAATGTAGCTGGTAACACAAGCATTAGACTGGAAGGATGACTGACATGATCCAATACGGCAACTGTAAAGAATATGAACTTACTTCATGTTCCCTTCTTTCATGTTCTAACACAACTGTTTTTCCAATACCCAGAAAAATAAAACTCGATATTTACGAATATAGAGCAATACATCAGAGTATTACACAGTACTTCAAATATTGTTTGGATTTTAATTCTGTTTATTTGTCAGTTCTCAAGGCCCTTAGGAACAAAGGGATTCCTGTAATCACAGCACACTTATACACTAATGCTTTCATATAAACATAAACACTGAATCACAAAGCTCTTTCTTCTATTTCCCCAAACACAAATATCCAGAAACTTCAGTCATCCTATTTATTAGCTAGTACAGCTTTAATCATCTAACCACTATGGGTCTCTCAGTTCCCTCTACCTTTTTATAAATTAATATAATGAAAAAATCAAATAATCCATGAGAATGCAAACAATACGTATCACATATGTCTTATTTCTTATATGCTCATGACTTTTTTATCTATTTAGCAGAACAATAATCTGATCAAGTCTTATGAACTTTGATTCTACTAAATGGTTTTACCTTAGCTTTTACTAGATGAAAGAAAAACAATCTGTCCAGCAGATCAAGAAAGAAGTTTTTATTCATTCCATCTTTTTAGACAAAAAACCAAAACATTCATTATCTCACCCTTTTATGGGTGCCACTTAAATCACAGTACCACTATTCCTGCTAAACTTTACAAAGCTATCCCTATCCTGCTCTAGCTTTATTGTGTAAATAACAGTGGCTCAACACACTTTCCAGCAGAGATGTGAGTTTCCTGGTTAAGAAACCTGGAATGTTCCAGCTACTTCAGGCTAATGATCTCTCAAATGCACACTAATATGTTTGATAGAAGTCTCTCAGCATGTGTGCACAGAATGCTTAACATAAGAATAACACTACTGTGGGCAGGGCAAATCGCTGACACGTTTCAGACTGAGTTAGATGCTGGAGGCACAAATTAAAACTGTGAGCTTTCATTTCAGTGGGCTTTGACAGATGGAAGACTGCATCAAATCTCTAATTGTTTAAACCATTAACTCATCTTTCCACCTGCATTATCTTTGGAAAGAGCTCAGCTGGAAGCCTGAAACAATTGCTCGCATATGGAATTCAGGATTGTATATTATTCTAAAAAGAAAGTAAACTGGTTTTTTGAGACAGTCAGTCTGTTTATTTGGCTGCAGAATTTGTAAATTGTTTATCTTTATGTTCACATTTTCATCTCAGTTCTGAAAATTCAAAAAATCACCTTTCAGCCTTCCCACAAAATCAATCAATCAGGAACCACTGCCTCGGCTAGTGGGAACAAGAAAGTTCTATTGCAATTCACAGTGCATTATGATGATCCCCATTTATCTCCAGTCCTTGTAAATGCCACAGCACATGCAGCTCTAAATTATGCCTGCTGGTCTCTTGACTTTCAGTTGCCTACAAAAAGAAAACCTTGTGTAAGGAACTGTAAAAAAAATAAATTATGTCTACTTCACAAACTCTCTTGAAATGCTTTTCCCAGTCATTTCATCGCCCTTGCCCCCCACCTTAGAGCTAAAATACATTTTTCACTAAGCCAGCATCAATGCAGGACTCTTTGCCCTTTCATGTTACTTTCAGCAGCAATCAACTCTTACTGTTGTTTTTATAGGGAAGCACCTGTTATATGCTCAGCACTTCCAAGTACTTGAGAAGAACAGCCTTGGAACTGTGGAGCTCACACTGTAAAAACAAACCAGAAAAATGGAGCAGGAACAGCAAAAGCTGTGCATTTACATACAGTTTAGCAAGAATGGCTGCTAGTAAGACAGAAGAAGGCAGTGGGATTTTAAGGACAGAAGCTTTGCAAATGGCAGTAGGCAGGAGTTATTTGGGGCTTAGAAAGCATAAGTAGAAAAGGAGAAGACGACATTGGGCCAAGAATTCCATTAAGGGGCTGAAGCATCCGTCATATACAGAGAAGTTCAGATATCTGGGACGGATCAGCCTGGAGAAAAGGTTCTGAGGGATCTTAGTAATGTTTCTAAATATCCATTGGGATGCAATGAGGAAGAGGCAAGCAGGCTCTTCTCAGTCATGCCTATGGACTAAACAAGAGGCCATGGGCTCAAATCAAAAAAGAAGAAATACAGAAACTCTTTTACTGTACAGGTAGTCAAACACTGAAATAGGCTGCTGAGAGAGGTAGTGGTCTTTACGTGTGGAGATACTCAAAAACCAACTGGATGTGGTCCTGGACAACCTGCTCTAGCTGACCCTGCATTAGAAGATCTAAGAGGGTTTTCCTTCCAACCTCAACAATTCACTGATTCTTTGATAGATTTTTAAGAAACAGATAGATGGGCATATGGAATAGTCACACTAGCAGAGAGAAAGAGACAAAATACCACATAAAAATTTTCAGAGGGTAAGTTGAGGCAAAAAACCCCAACCCAGGAATTATGTAAAGATGTGAAAGTTAAATCCAACAGCAAAGGTTAAGTCAGTGAAGGAATTCAAAACACAACATAAAACAGTTTATTGCCATTTATAAAAAGAGCAAACCTCCAGTGCAAAGTTGTTACCCTTGAAGTACTTGAGTCAGGCTTGCAGACTATTTTCTTAGACCAGGTTTTGATAGTATTTCACATACCAAGTAGTTCTTAAACCCACATATAGTGGTTAGGGAAAGACTGACCAGTAAATTTAATGGTTATTGTAATGCTTTAATCCAAGTGAGTTAATCAGTGATATCAAGGTTGGAGGCAGCTTGGGATGCAATGTTCATGCACTAGGGAAGTTTGCAGTCCTGAGGGATACGTGTTAGGTAAAGAATAAAGTCAGGACCCTAAATATTAGGAAAGTAAACTTCCAGCTCTTCAAGAAGTTAGTCAGCAGGAGCCCCTGGGAAACTGCTCTAAAGGACAAGGGACCAGAAAAGAGCTAGCAGATCTTTATGGACATGTTCCTTAAAGCACAAGAACTCTCAATCCCCAAGTGTAAGAAATCAAGAAAGGAAGGTAAGAGACCTGCAGAGAGGAGTGGAGACCTGGTCAAGCTAAAGGGCAAGAAGGAAATGCACAGGCAGTGGAAGTATGGACACCTATCCTGGTAAGAGTATAAGGACTTGGCCAAACAGGGTTAGGGAAAAGGCTGAGGTATTCAACTTTTTTCCTCTAAGACTTCAAAGGCAACCATTTTTCCCCACACCGCCTGAGTGGATGGGCTGCAAGAGAGGGACTGGAGGAGCAAAGTTGCTCCAACTGTAACTAAAGATCAGACTCATGACCACCTGAGGAATCTGAACATGCACAGTCTGTGGGACCTGATGACATGTATCCCAGAGACCTGAGGGAGCTGGCTGATGTAGTTGCCATAATATTTGAAAAGTCATACCAGACAGGTGAAGACACAGGTGACTGGAAAAAGGGAAACATTGCACCCATTTTTGAAAAGGGTAGAAAGAAGGACTCTGGGAACTACTAACCTGTCAGCCTCATCTCTGTGCCTAGGAAATCATGGAACAGATCCTTCTAGAAGCTATGGTAAGGTACATGGAGGACAAGGAGGTGATTTGAGACACGTGGCATGGCTTGGCTCAACCAGGCCTTTAACAGGGTCTCCCACAACATCCCTCTTTCTAAATTGGAGAGATTGATTTGATAGGTTGATTCTCATACAGGAGAAACTGGTTGGCTGGTCTCATCCAGAGGGTGGTGTTTCCTAGAGGTCACCAGATCCCTGGGCATCAGTACTGCTTATTATTGTCATCAGTGGCATAGCAGGACTGAGGGGGCCCTAAGGAAGACCCTATGCAGATAACACCAAGCTGTGTGGTGTGACTGACGTGTGAAGGACAGGATGGGAATTGGACAAGCTCAAAAAGTGGGCCCATGGGAATTTTATGAGGATCAACAAGACCCAGTGCAAAGTGCTGCACCTAGGTGAGACAACCCTCTGTATCAATACAGGCTGGGGGATGAAGGGATTGAGAGCTTCCCTGTGGAGAAGGACTTAAGGGTACTGGTGGATGAAAAGCTGCATGAGCCCACAGTGTGCGCTTGCACTAACTGCATCCTGGGCTGCATCAATGCAGTGTGATCAACAGATGGAGGGAGGTGATTCTGTCCCTCTACTCTGCTCCAGTGAGACCCCACCTGGAGTGCTGCATCCAGCTCTGGGGTCCTCAGCACAGGAAATGTATGTTAGAGCTGCTCCAGAGGTGGGCCACAAAAATGATCAAATGGGAGGAGCACACCTTCCATGAGACTGAGAGTTGAAGTTGTTCAGCCTTCGAGAGAAGAGAGGGCTCTGGGAAGACCTTATTGCAACACTTCAGTACTTAAGAAGGGCTTATGAGAAAGATGGGAAATGAATTTTTAGCAGTGCCTGTTGCAATAGGACAAGGAGTAACAGTTTTAAATCAAAAGAGGGTAAATTTAGACTAAATACAAGGAAGACATCTTTTATGATGAAGGTAGTGAAACATTGGAACAGGTTGCTCAGGACATTGGGAGATGCCCCATCCCTGGAAACATTCAAGGCCAGGTTGGATGGGACTCCGAGAAACCTGATCCAGTCGAAGATGACCCTTCATTGGGTCACTGCAGGGAGATTAGACTAGATGACCTTTAAAGGTCTCTTCCAACCCAAACTATTCTATGACTCTAAGTGGATTACAGAAAGGGAAAGTTACCAGTCCAAGTAAACATGACACATTAAACCAACTCTTCACCTGTGTGCAGTCAGAGATACATACGAAAAAAAATACAGTCATGAAAAAGCGTGAATGTGTTCTGTTTTTCTCCTGAACCCACAAAGTAAACCACATTTCATTTTTACAAGCAACACAATGAAACTGCCAGATAACATCTATACATAAAATAAAAACCATAATAACATTTTCTACCCTCATGAACATTGGGAATTGCAAGTAAAAATGTATAAGCTTAGCTTCAAAAAACACGAACCTAATAATAACCACACCTGGGCAAAATTCTTCTTTCTCAACACTGAACACATAACTCAGAATTGCTCAGTAATGTCACTGATAATTATGCTTGCAGAAAGAGCTAGAATCCATACAGATTGTATTATGTGACATTTAATTACAAAATCTCTCTTTAAAAAAAGAAAAAATGTTCTGAGATCTATCATTTTAACAAATTATAAACAAATCTCTATCAAAAAGTGTGAATGAGTATTATTCAACAGCAGCACCAGACATTCTGGTTTAGATACCACATATTCAACCAAGACTATTTTAAAAACTGACCTATTCTAGCAGCTCTCACTCTCTAGCAGCTGCCATTTCATCCAAAAATAAAGAAGATTTATTTTTTTCTATATGTTTCCATTTAGAGAGAACTGATCCATTATTGAGTCATGTACATATAATCATGTAGCAAAGCTGACTGACTACCTGTGTTGGAAACAAGTTGAATTATGTTTTAGATTAAATCTATACATTACAGACAATACTTCATCCTGTATATAACCTGTACCTCATAATGCTTTAAAATAATCACTTTGGTAACTCAGAGTTTGATATGTCATAACAAATATGATTAGTTGGAGGGGAAAAGGAGGAATAAGCCCGAAGAAGGTTTTATTTGCCTACCTACAGGCATAACCCATGCCAAAATATTATTTAAAGACAGTCTGAAGATGACAGGCATGAATATATTTTTTGTGATATTTTGCCAAACACTTTGCTGTGATGGAAGACTTTAGGCCGGCTTGTATAAGAATACTAGATCCATCAGTTTCCAGCTTTAACTGTCTTTCCCCAACCAGACAAAACACTCTGCAGAGGTTCTATTTTCAATTCCTCTGCTGAACCAGCTGTTGGCAACAGGAACTGGGGTTTTATGTAGTCATGTATGTGGAAAAAAAGAAGTGAGGGTCTGTTTGTCTGGTTCTCTCCCCAAATAAGCTTTTGACCTATGTGGTGTCTAGGAATGAGTAGAGCTGACTGAGATCCAGGTGCTGGTCCAACAACTGTGTGAAGAAATACTGAGCCCAGCCCAATCCAGCTCAATTTCTTTTTCACAGTCTCTCCACGTTGCAGTTCTACTTCCTCATGCTGTTGTTTATGAATCCACCTTTGCATTACTCAGCAAGTCTGACAGACTGCCAGAAATCTACTGGTGAAGTAAAATAAAACAAATGCTATATTTCTACTTTCATTATCTAGACCAAATCTGAATGGAACTTCAGTACTCAAACAATTCTATACAATGTAGTATCAATCCTAATGAGGGTGTCCATCCTAGTGGAAACAGTTATGTGGCTCCTGGGAACGTGGAGGGCTGAAGAGTATATGTGAAATGCTTCTATACAAACACAGTTTGAATCCATTCCCCTTGTCCTGAAATGGCAACAGGGTCATAGCTTTCTAGCAGCATGGTGGCTTCCAGCTCCTCCTGTTTTCTGCCCACTGCATGCACTGGTGTAAAGGCACCTCAGAGCTGGCTTGTCAGCCATGTTGCCTTCCTGAAGGAACAGCCCTCAGTTCCTTTGAGATAATTCTCTGGTGTTTCTGTTACACCAGAAGTCCCTGGCTTGTCTCCATAAGACTGCAAGTGTGTTCCAGTGTGGCCAGCACATTTCAGAGTCAGTGGCAGAGGCTCCTTGCTGGCATGCTGTCCCTCTAACCTTTGCTTCTCATCCCACAGCCTGCCAGGCACAAACCTGATATTGTCCCCCTCCCCTAGCACAAAGCTCTGTCAATGGGCCCCTCTGGTTCCCAAGCAGGGACTCTCCTCCCTGGGAAAGGCAAGTCCTTACTGGTACAAGCATGCCTGGTGCTGCATAGACCATTCCATTAACAAAAACCCATAATTTTGGTGGTGATACCAGCCACAGAGCCATGTATTAATAGACTCACCCCATCGGTTTCTTCCAATGTTTCTGCCTCCAACTGGAAGTATAGAGGAAATCATAACCTGTGCCTCAGATTCCCTTACCAAACATCCCAAGGCCCTGAAGTCCTTTTTGATCATCCTCAGACAATGTGTTGCCACTTCATCATCCCCTACATGGAAGATCAGTAATAAGTAATAGTCTCAGGACCGCTCCAGATTAGGTAGTCAACACAGAATTTCACTTTACACTCCACCACCTTTCCAGGGATTGAGGTGAGGCTGACTAGTTGGTAAGTTCCCTAGGTCGTCCTTTCTGAAGGCTGGGGTGACATTTGTTTTCTTCCAGTCCTCAGGCACCTCCCCTGATTGCCACAACCTTTCAAAGATGATCATGGTTGGCCTAGATATGGTGTTCACCACGTCTCTCAGCACTTGTGGGTGCATCCCACCAGAGCCCACAGACTTGTGGATGTCAAGGTGTTCTCTAACCCAATCCTCCTTGACCAAGGGAAAGTCTTCCTTACAACACTCCTTCACCCAGGTCTCCTGTGTCAGAGGTTCCTGAAGGCTGGTCTTGTCAGTGAAGACTGATGCAAGGAAGGCATTCAGTAATTCTGCCTTCTCCATGTCCTCTGTTACCACGGTCCCTGTTCCATTAATTCCAGATGTGCCTTGGCCTTCCGTGCCTCATTTCTACTCCTCTGACAACCTCTCTATATTCATTCCAAGTGGCCTGACCCTGCTTCCATCTCCTGTGTATTTCCTACTTCATCCACACAGGTCTCTCGCCCACTTTGCCCAAGTTCTTGCTCACTGGGATATATCATTCTTGAGCCTTGCAGAAGTGATCCTTTAAGATCAACCAGCTCTCCTGGACTCCTCTTCCCCACAGGATCTGTTCCCATAGGATTCCTCCAAGAAGACCCCTAAAGAGGCTAAAGCTTGCTCTCCTGATGTCCATGCTTACTATCTTACTTGCTGCCCTGCTTCCTTCTTGCCAAATACTGAATTCCACAATCTCATGGTCACTGCAGCCAAGGCTGCCCCCACCCTTTCTATTTCCAACAAGGCCTTCCATGTTAGTTGTAGTAAGGTTGAGCAGCACACCATTCCTTGTGGAATCCTCCACTACCTGTCACACTCATATAAACCTCTTCCACCAAGGTGCTGAGAAGCAGTGAAAGGAATTTGCATTTTTGAAAGGTTAACTGAATTCCCTGCATCACTTTGAAAATTTCAGTTAGCCAAAGCAATTGTTTAACTTTGCATTGCAAAACACAGAAAATCAAAGCCATCCTGAAAAGACAACATTTTGCTTAAGTTCAGCTCTGCTAACAATTTGACCATGTTTATATTTATTTATTTTCTAAATATGGCAAAGCTGCTTTCTTAAGGCAAATTCCTAAGAAAGAATGAAAAACATAGGGTAACATGACTGTAAAGCACATGTGAAGTAATTTAAAACTTAAATTACCATTGCATTTTGTAATACAATATAATATTAATTTGTAGCATTCTTACACTGGTTTCAAGATACTGATACAATTTTATGATAAAATTCATAACAGCTTATATACACCTTATGTGGATTCGATAAACTTGGAAGTGACTCAAAGATATTCCTAGAAACTCTGCCCTGCTTTAAAACCTGGGCTTCTTTTCTTGTATGATTCCTTCTTTGTCGGGCAGACACAAACCACTGAAAAACCTTTCAGATTACTTACCACAGTTGCCTTCATAATTAAATTTTTAAAAAATTATATCAGGATCACTGTGGAACAAGGCCCTCATGCCTTCCTGCGGAGTCAATTCAGTTATCATGAAATACATCCTTTGCACATCTGTTTGGGGTTTTCAAAAAGAATTTTAAGAATGGTAAGCTTTCATTGCAGAAGTGAAATCCTTAGCAGTGTGGCACAGCTAATTGGAAATATTCCATTCTTATTTTGACATTGTTATACCCTGGATTTTAATACTGATAAAAGCCATCAAGTTTGTTTTATTTACTTGCAATGGAACAGTACAAAACTGGCCCATTTCCAATCCAATTTATGTCAACAGAAGCTAGATCAGTGAATCAGTAATCTCATTCTTTAAGAGTACCCAAGAAATCAACATGTGTTAAAATCATGGGGTAGCATCAGCATTTACCATAGATTGCATTATTGAAACAATACAGAACGATGCTACTTAGATTTGATCCCATTTTCAGCACAACCTTCATGAATAAAGAATAATTATTGAAGTTAAAAGGCCTAAATTATTGTAGAAATATGTTTTTAGGATGTTTAAACAAAAATTCTACCTCAAGCATTTTCAGGAAAATTTCCAATGAATGCATGATGTTTATGAACAGTCAGCAAAAAATGTGCAATTCCACTTGACCCACTAAAGCTCCCAAATCATTGCTGCTTCCATCCAGGCACCATAGAAAGACTCTTGCACAGGGGAATCAGCTGACAATTAGCTTACCTGCCCTTTAGGCTTTCAGGGTTAAAGTGCTAGAAAGGGAAAGGGGCATCAGTAGAACCACCGGGATTTGTATCAAGAATATTTTCAAAGAAATTCAGGTTCAACACAAAAATTAAATACCCAAACTGAATGAAATGTTGAATGTTGAAATACCCTGGTGCTGTTGGAGGAAGATTTTAGAGTTACTGACAGTTTTACTCTCCTCTGACCAAAAATACTGAAAAAACCACAAATGACACACCAGTTTCTAGCCAGTGTAAACTTTGTTATAACAACAGAATTATGTTGGCTTAACTACACTTGATATGTATCCTCAAACATGGTTCCTTTGTCCAGAAAGAGTAAATAATCTGGTTTCAGTTTCTGATATTATATTACAGGTTGAGGCTTCCAAATAAAATATAAACAGATGCTTCTGAAAGCAGGCTAAGAAGAAAAGCACTTAATCTACAGACAAGAGACTGAAAGCAGCTAGGTAACATGAACGAGAGGGGGAAAAAACAGGACTTACCTTTGAACACTGTTTATGATTCTGGCACCAAGCAAGTGACCCATTGTTCTGAAAGACGAAGGAAATGTACATGAATATTAATATTTCTTTCAGGCTAGACATGTTCACCCTAACATATTTAAATGGAATACACCATCCAGTTCTGCTGAGAGAATGATGTTCTGCCACAACATAAGTACCAATACTGACTCCTAGACCCTTGGGTGGAGTTAAAGGCTCACACAAGTGTAAAGTGAACATAAAAAAGTTAGGAAAGCATTTAACCAGGCAAGTCTGGAGGAAAACTGACCAAAGGCATCTTTTAGTCCATCTTTGTACACACTTGCTGTCTAGAATTGCTAAGTAGTAGACAAAAGTTAACACTTGCATTTAAGAAATTTATATAGATTAGTAGTGATTCACAGAAAGAAAGTCCATTAGTTGCATTTCAATATTGCACAATACCTAAAATAAACTGGCAAGCAAAGACAATGAACAACCCTTAAGTAAATGGAAAATTCAATTAAATGCAACATGAGTTTCCCAAAAGTCACCTGTGCCAGTTTTATTTTATATTTTTGATAATAAAGTGCATTTCCCAGATAAGGAAACACTATAGCTCTCATTTATCCTGACTGCAGTACAACAACCAATATAGTAAACCATGCAAAATAATAATTTAAGCTAAAGGAAAAATAAATATGATGAGAAGAGAAAGATAAGTACGAAACTGGCATAGGGACAATCGGTAACTTGTTGTTCTTCTAGAGAAGTTCTGAAGGGTCAATTTTGGAAACATTATTTCCTGGTTAAAAAAATCCACAGTTAGGAAAAGAGAAGTGTATGTTTGTGGTGTTAAAAGATGAAACAGAATAATGATTTACTTTCTGTATGTGGAAGATGGAAACAACATCAGGAAGACCTAAATGACTGAACATGAGAAACGGGGTACAAACTCTGCAACACATCCTAAGCTGACACACTTAGGACATCATATGTATGTATTTCTTCCATCATTTATAAGTCCATACTCTGGAAACAGAATGGACAAAGATTCTGGTAAACGTATAGTTCAGAACTGGAGTTCGATTGTGAGTCTATGAGGACGTAAACAGAAATCCTTTCATAGGAATTAGGCAAGGTATTCCCACAGGGAATGTGACTGCAGTATACCCTCACTGTTGGCACCAACTATGGATCTGGAAATCAGTTTCCAAGGAGGAGGAATTTAGGTAGACCAGAATGCAAAGTACTAACAAAGCAGCACTATACCTTTTTCTCTCTCTCCTTTTTAATTTTTTTTCTTTTTTTTATTAAAGAGTGATGCAAATAATGGAATAATATACATATGTTGATTTCATCTGGGATAATTTTCTTCACAGTAGCTAGTACGGGATGTGCTTTGGATTTGCGCTGGAAGCAGTATTGGTAACACAGGGATGTTCTTGTTACTGCTCAGCAGTGCTTACAAGTGCTTCCATACAGCATCAAGGCCTTTTCTGCTCCTCACCCCATCCCACCAGCGAGGGCTGGGGGTACACAAGGAGCTGGGAGGGGACACAGCAGGGACAGATGATCCCAAGATCCCAACTGACCACAGGGGTATTCCATACAATATGGTGTCACACCCAACATATAATGCCAATGGGCGGGAGGAGGAAGGGATGGATATTTGGAGTGATGGCATTTGTCTTCCCAAGCCACCACTATGCATGATGAAGGGGATGCCTGAACATCTGCCTCCCCATGGGAAACAGTGAAATAATTCCTTGCTTTGCTTGTGTGTATAGCATTTGCTTTACCTATTAAACTGTCCTTATCTCAACCCATGAGGTTTTTCTACCTTTACTGTTCTGATTCTCTCCCCAGTCCCACAGATCAACTGAGCGAGCATATGTCAAGCTTAGTTGCCAGCTGGCTCCTAACCACAACAATACATAACTTTTTATGTATGAAACTCACACAAATAAAGTAAAAATTTTTCTGTCAATGTACAGTTCAGAAGAGAAATAGATACATCAGAATCATTGTAATTGAGACAACCACAACAGTTTCTCAAAACTGCAGCATTGTGTTCTGATCTCAGCAAAGTTTATAAGCTTGAATATAGTGATTTGCTACCACAACTATGAAGCCTATGCTTTGATCTCTCTTTGTGAATGCTTAAAAAGATCATATTTGTGGCATGTCTTTCTGCAAGTGTGTAGTCACATGTTCACAAAAGCTTCCAAGATGTGGCCAGCAGGTCAAGGGAAGGGATCATCCTCCTTTAATCTGCTCTCACAAGCCACACATGGAAAATTGCATGCAGTTCTGGGACGCTCAGGACAAGAAAGTCAAAGACCTGTTGGAGCAGGTCTAGAGGAGGGCCACAAAAATGATCTGAGGACCAGAGCACCTTTCAGTAAAGGCTGAGACACTTGGGGTTGTTCAGCCTGGTGAAGAGAATGCTCCAGAGAGACCTCATTTCAGCTTTTCATTATATAAAGGGGGCTTACAAGAAAGACAGAGAGACCAAGGCCTGTAGTGACAGAACAAAGGGCAAAGATGAAAACAGAGAGGGCAGATTTAGATTGGATCTAGCAAAGAAACTTTTTACGATGGGGTGGTGAGATACTGAAACAGGTTGCGCAGAGATGGATGCCCCATCACTGGAATTGTTCAATGACCAACATGATCCCAGGGCAGGGAGTGGTGGACTAGATTATGTTTAAAGATCCCTTCCAACTTCAATCATTTCCTAAGTATGCGACTTCAACCATCTCCATAGTCAGAATCACGGAATGGTTTGGCTTTCACCACAACTCTTAATCTGAATTTCAGAAAATTTATGTACGTCTTATTTTTCATATGAGCTGTAATGCTAAAAATTTCTACTCCTGTATTACCAAAGAAGCTATGGGGATAATAAATATAAAGACATATCCACTTTTTGACTCCTTTCCACTTATTTGCAGTTATTTAGGAGCATTTTAAAACAATCAGTTCATACAATTTAAATTCAATATTTTATGAAAATTTATTTTATCTTCCAGCAGATTACAATGCAATCACTATTTGATTTTATAATACTATTTTTATCTGTCATTACTGTAAAATTTAGCTAAAACTGAGATTTGCTAGCATAAGATTAGCAAACTATGAGCACCATGTCAGGTTCAATCCCTTTGAAAAGAGACATAAATAAAAGAAATAAAACTTTAGAACTGCTGTAAATAACATAAGCTAGTGGGAATTCTTTAGTATTACTCTCAATGCTGTATGAGGATTTATTATTTCCATTTACAAATCTAGCCAGCAGCAATGTTAAAACAATATTTTATGTGCTACTTTCAATTTATCTCCCTTTCTTCTTTGTATAAAATGTGACAGAAGTAGCTGATTGCAATAACAGATTAGTAGCAGCTCACCACTTTGTTTCAGTTGCGCTGCTACTTTCCACTGAACTAGAAAAAGCACCTCTGCTTTTAAATTATATCTGTTACTTGAGACAATAAAGCCATAAATGCCCAGATGTGTGGATCCCCTACTTGATAATTTCAACGTCTTCAACTCTTTTCATTTCTCTACTGAAAACTATTAGCATTTGAGTTAAAAATGAAGTCTATCAAAATGTAAAAATATTGTTTAGCAACTTCAACTTCATGCAAACTAACATGATGTGAATGATATTTCATTGTATAAGGAAAAGCAAATTCTTCAGGCTTCCTTGGAACAGCAAGGTACCAGAGCAAGCACAAAAGCTAAATGAAGGCTCTCCTCCTGGCTGAAACCATAATTTCAAACAATCAGAAATTTGTGCTTTATCTGCAGCATTTTACATGCTCCCACATTCCATTCACAGTTCCCTCATGTCTGTTTTTCTTCAAACCCAATTCTGACTTGACCTATGCCGGTGAGAGTTTTGACTTAGTCTTTAGTGGTGGCTTTAATCTGCGGCGCAGAAACGGCCTCAAGGAAGAGTTAAATACCACTGTTCCTACCATCCATAAGCCTTGCACAGTGTATCTTCAGGGCAACCTTGAAGCATCTTAATCTGCATACTGAAGAGAGGGCAAACTCCCAGTACCCCATCTTCCTGACACATCATATGAAAGATGTCAGGTAGAGGAGACTAAATCAGTCTCCAACAGCATGTAGGAGATGTATTAGAGGAACTCAAGTCACCACCTGAGCCCCAAACACTTTCAATCTGCCAGGAAGGAAACAGTACACAAACTTTGAGAATCAGATCTTCAAAGACCAGGGTTGTTTGACATGTACAAGAACAAGAGCTTACAAAAGCAAAAACAGGAGGGGTGAAGAAACTAAAACAAAACAATAGATAAATATTGCAAGACTTATATGATTACAAGATCATATTACAAGACTCATTTCAGCAAGTATATGTGCACACTTGCTTTCCTCTGGTAAACCACAAATGCCCTTGGTCCTAAACAGTTAAGACAAACATCTATATTCTGTGCCTTGAAAAAACGAAAGCTGTGCAGCATCTCTTGTAAGGAAAAAAATACATGTAGAGAAGCAAGAAAAATCAATCTTCTTCTATCTACAGTGGGCCCCATGGGGGGGAAAAAAGCTAATAACATTCACAAGCAAGTACAAACTGGTCTTTAATTGGAGCAATGGCAAAAAAAACCAGTATAAAATTACTTAATTTGCATCTCTGTCCTTAAATATGTTAGGAGCTGCAACCCTTCTTCTGAAATGCCAGAGATGAGCTATGAAAATTAACTAGCCACTTAATCTGCTATGAGAGTAGCTGTATACCTATTATCTGTTTTGGAAGTCTCTTCTCCCCTGCCCAATCTTCAATCCACATTTGTGTGAAACCACTCTCTCTCAGAACTGGCCTCTCCTGGCAACCTCACTGATTCTTTCAAAATGACAAAAAAGCATAGAAATAAACCTATCAAATAACAATACCTGCTAAAGTAAAACAGAACATTTGAGTAGACAAATCAATAACTGCGGCAATGACAAATTTAAAAGGACAGTCTCCCAATATACATTTTCCATAACCTTTCAAAAATCTCAGCAGCATGAAATTAAAAGTAACAGTAAAGTATAACTCGTGTTTGACATGCATTTCCTGACTGCTTGTGCACTCTGACACAAATTAATACAAGGACTTATCTCTGGCAGTGCTGTGTGTCCCCAGGCCCAATTCTGAAGTGCAGAACTAAGGTGCAAAATGGAATCGACAAATTCAAACTAGGCTTCCCAGCTCCCAAATACAAAGTATGCACTTAGGAATGAACTTCAGAAAAGTCTGTACACTTAGTGGGGAGACATATCAAACCCAACAGATAGGAAATGCCAAAGAAAAATTCATTTCTCAAAGCCCTTCTGTCAAGATTAAACACAAACCTGTAGTAAATGTATGGGCAGGAGAACCACAGTACCACCTCTCCTGGGGTCTGGTATTTAGTTATCCTTTTGCATAAAAATAACTGGAACACATTTTTCTTTGAAAAGGCAGGAAAATGAAAAGAGGTTACCCTGTTGTACAACACCATGAACACTTGCCCCTGAAGTCTTTCACCAAGTTAGAGCAAATTTAAGCCCTTATGCACTTTGAGATAACTTAGCAACAGGCTAGAGTGAAGACTAAAACCTGGCCAGTGAAACCAAACCACTCTGTAGAAATGAACAGGAGAAACATGGAGCTAGAGATGGTGAAGGAGCAAGGTTGTAAAGTTCAGTGGTGAAGTCCACCTCAGAAACAAGACTGGCTTTTTCAAGGACAACTTCTGCAAGCATATTTTTAGCATTGTTTCTACTACATGCTTGTCCAATGTACATCAAGTTTGAAGACCATCCACTGGAGAAGCCATGGATAGAAGAAGAACACTATGAGATGAAAACATCCATAAAATACAACAAAATAGCAGTAATATTCTGGTTCCTTGGCTTCCATTCAGGAAAGAAAGGAAGGAAATACAAACAACTGAAACATTTTGTACATTTTGTTCTTTATATATGTATATATGTTCTGATTTTATTGTACATTCTATTTTAAGGAAATAATTCCTTAGTAAGGGATTTATGTTGCCTTATAATGGTTCTAGTAAAGAATGAAACTGAAAAAAGTAAGCATCAACAAATAATAAACTGAATGTTACTGTGTAGCTTTGAGCCATTCCCATCTGTTCAGTCAGTAGATCCCAGGAAGAAGAGATCAGCACCTTCCTCTCCACATCTCCTTCTCAGGTAGAGAGCAATGAGGTCACCCCTCAGCCACCTTCTTGCCAAACTAGACAAGCCCAAGTCCTCAGCTGCCCCTCTCAGGACACACCTTCCAGCCCTGTCACCAGCTTTGTTGCCCTCCTCTGGATGCATCCAAGGACTTTCACATCCTTATTAAATTGTGGGGCCCAGAACTGCCCACAGCACTCCAGGTGAGGCTGCACCAACACTGACTACAGCAGGATAATCACCATTTTGAGCAGCTGGTGGTGCTGTGTTTGATGCATTTCAGGATGTGATTTGCCCTCTCAGCTGCTCTGGCACCCTGCTGATTCCTATTCAGCCTGATACTGACCATCACCCCAGATCCTTTTCTGCAGGACTGCTCTCCAGCTGCTCCTCTGTCAGTTTACACTTGTGCACAGCATTATGCAGAATCCAACATTTTTTACTTGTTAAATTTCATCCCATTAANCCAACACTGACTACAGCAGGATAATCACCATTTTGAGCAGCTGGTGGTGCTGTGTTTGATGCATTTCAGGATGTGATTTGCCCTCTCAGCTGCTCTGGCACCCTGCTGATTCCTATTCAGCCTGATACTGACCATCACCCCAGATCCTTTTCTGCAGGACTGCTCTCCAGCTGCTCCTCTGTCAGTTTACACTTGTGCACAGCATTATGCAGAATCCAACATTTTTTACTTGTTAAATTTCATCCCATTAAACATTGCCCCATGCTCTGACCTATCTAGATCCCTATGCAAAGCCTCTTATCCCTCAAAAGAGTCACCAGCACCTCCCAATTTGGTATCACCAGCAAACTTGCACTAATGGTGCATCCAGAGCACTGATAAATGTATTGAACAGAGCTGACTCTAAAACTAAACTCTGAGGAACACCAGTGATGACCAGACACAAGCCACATGTGGCCCGATTCACTAAAACCCTTCGAGACCTGACCTTCAGCCAATTCTCCCAGCACACCATGAACCCACTCATCCCGCTGCTGCCCCTGGCATTCCCTGACCCTGGCTCATCTTTTGCCACACCTGGGGCTGTTGATGACCCTGTTACCAGCACCCAGCTCTGCCCACCCCATGCCAGCCCCTTTGGGGCTGCTCCCCTCAGAGAGGCCATAGCCTGCAATGAGGTAATCCCCAGTCCCTGGCTTTCCATGCCCTGGGAGCCAGCCCGTGCTGAGACTGACAGCACAAGACTGTGCTTCAAGGTCTATAACAACATCATTTATTCCTGATGTATAAGTAATGTCCTTAGACTTTAGTCTAGCTAGCAGAAGCACAAAGCAAAATTTCAACACCGAAACCAAATAAAGATCATCCAAACCAGACAAAACAACAAAGCACATAAAACCTACCAGAACAAAACAAAAACAGCAACAGAAAAATACTGTATAGAACTCTAAGGTGGGAAAAGGTAGGAGAACAAACAGCACTTAGCACATATTAGTCACACTGTTTAATATATTACTATCAGATAACTTTATGACTGTGTTATACAAACACATGTAGAAATTCAGCATTAAGCTTAACTATGTACATATATTTACTCTGCCATCTTATAACTAAATACAACTGTTAAAAAAAAAAACCAACAACAACAGAAAAAACACACACCAAGAAACAGTATCCTGAAAAAGAAGATGAAGGAAAGAACACATTTTGGAACAAACACCTGAAGTTATTCTTTTACTGTAAGTAGCCACTGTTATTCCTCACAACTAAATCTACAACTCCTTTAGAGGAAGCCATTTCTATACCACAGATGTTTAAACTGTAGAAAAGTCAATGCTGGTTACTGGTTAACCCAAAGTAATTAAGTTAAAGAGATGACTGAATGTAAGAAATACAAAACTGATGAGCCTAAAAATTCATCCTCTGACATAACTGCAGTTTGCAAATACAAACCAAAATTAAATTATCATGGGTCACAGTGTGACTCACACTGCCATTTAATTTTAAACATCTGGATTTAACACCAGAAAATGGATATCACAAAAAAAATTTTAGAAAGTCTTAGTCAGGTTTTCTTGTGGATATATGCTGACATTACATCATCGGTAATGTGCTAGCTCCTATCACAATGATATGGTGGGTCCTCTTGTAGATGAATGGCTACAAAAAGAACTATATTGACCTAAACCTTGCATTGATATTTCCTAAACAATTCATGCAAAGTCATCTTCAACCTTTATTGCTATTACAGACCAAAATATTAAAAGCCACAACTTCACATGCACCAAAAACAGAAAAAAAAGTTAGACCAGAACAATTAAAGAAGAAAAAGTAAAATCAGCAACCATCACCTAAATTTTGAGACACAACAGTATTTGTTTTCTGGCTGTCATCATTCGTAGGTTCCTAGAGAGACAACCATCAAAATCCAAAGGCCATTACCAATGAAACAGCAAAGGTCAGTAGTTTTAAAAATAGGCTATGTATTGCTTGGATTGAATTTACATCTCTAAGTATGGGACACCTTTCCTCTTTTTAGAGCACTGTCTTCTCAAATGCACAGAAAAACTACTAGATAAACACTAGCTGTAAAAACAAATGAGCCACAGGAATCCTTGTGTCTCACCACACTTGTGAGTTATGACTGCCTTCTTGTGGTTTCACAGACTTCACTCTTACCACTTCTAAGACTGATCTCAACTGAGGTCTTATTCTATTTAGCAGAAGTTTTTACCAATCTGTAGAAGAATCTAGACAAAATAAACTTCACTTCTCCATGCAACAGGAAGAATTAAACACACTGACACTAATTTGAAGATATTAAAGTTATATATTGAATCTCAAAGCATATTTGGGCCAAACTTTGTACACATTTTTAGGGATTAAGTAATCCAGTTGAAGTGAACAGAAACTAGTCTAATAGCATTAATATGGGAAGCAAAAGATAGCTTGTCAACTACTTGTTTGTAAGCTTTATTTCAAAATCCCCACCCTTTCAAAATGCTAATGCACCTTTTTCTGTTGTGTCATAAAGTAGATTTGCTATACATATGAAATAATGAGATAATAAAAGTATATGCTGGCTCAAGGATGTGACAGAAGCGTAGCCTTGGGAAATTAACACCAAAAAGAACAAAATGCATTCTAAAAATGTAATGCTTACTTATGCAAAATGCAACATAAATGTAGACATATACGACCTACTTTGTATTTGAAAAAAAACACAACTGGCTCACAATATACTGTAGGATTCAATGTTTTAGAAATGTTTGCATGCTGTTTTGAATGCTGATTTGATTTCATAACTGAAAAGTATAGCCCATATTACTATTCCATATAATTATAAGATTACTGGTTATTTGGGGGACTCCCAGCAGCATATGATGTGGTCTGTTTATCACAGGCTGCATTTGCCTCCACTGCCTACCAACAGATCGTTCCAGAATCAGCTACAAACTCCCTAGGAAGTCATGTGGACCACAGGAACACATCTATTGAGCGAAAAAACGGGTTGTGATGGACTCGATACCTGCATTACATATATTCCGACTTCCCCTTTTCCTTCAGCCAACTCTAGTCTGGTCCCATGGACACAATGCCCATTAGTTGCTAAGGCACGTTAGATCCCCTTGGATTCTCTCTCCCAGTTATGTCAATCCAGAAGAAGTCCATTGCATGAACTCTCAGACTGCTCCTTGATGCGAAAGAAAATGTGATCATGATACCTAAGAGACTCACTCTCAAAGCAAACTCTGATACACACTAAAACACTAATGTGTAGATGCACCTCAGGCATTTCTAACATCTCCCAAACACACAAGAGTAGTAATTCAGTACTTCCTATTAGACTAAATTTTCCTTAAAAGCCACACTGTTTCAGGGCCAGTCAGGGCAGTGCTCCTTTCTGGACTTGCAAAATGCTTAAGGTTCTGCTGTCTCACATCCTTTAGGAACTAACCACACACACACACAAAGAATCACTGACACATTTTTATATCGTCTAAAATATCCATTGGAAATAGTCTTACCATAAACTGCACAAACAGGGATATTCCATGATGCGTTGTCATGGAGTAATTTCTGATTACAAAAACTGCTAAATGCATCGTACTGTACTCCATACTGGCAAATGTGATGGTTTACTGCATTTTCTCCTATTCTGTTCTGGTATGTATGAGAGGGACATCTTTATATACTACACGTGTAACTTTGGCAAGAGTATGGATACACACCTGTCCTTCAAACTTAGCAGCTCTTCAGTAGCCATGTTACTGTGACTCAAAGTCAGGTACCATCAAATTATATGCTCACACTCTTGGGCTTAAGATACTACTTATTTCCAATATAATTGCACAAAATTCACATGATAAATTTCAGGAATGCACTTCCTTTCTCCTTGGCATGTGTTACTAGTTTACAAGATACTAAGTATTTCAAGTAGCAGCCATATCCCCACAAGCTGATGGATACATATATTTTCATTTCCCTTTTAAAGAAAAAAAAAAAATATATAAATTCCACGCAGCACCTTTCTCAACAGAAAACATTTGCAACAAATATCTCTTTATTCCTATTGTCTTGATGTATTACCATAAAATTTTTCCTCTTTGAAGCCAATAAGCTCAATAAACATCATTGTCAACATGAATACTATGTTTCACTATCTTCTAATATTTTTACAGCATGTAGTAAAGTATAATCTCAGCAATAAAACCTAGCACAAATAACAATCCTACAGATTAAATATGCAGTCAAAATTTTACCACAATTATTCCCTGGTAACTCCAGAGACCTATTGATATTTGTAACATTTTCTATACAAAAACCATGTTTTGGAGGAATTATTGAAGTGCATAGCAAAGCTCTCACAAGTAAAAAGTGTAGAAATTAACACAGTCCTTGGAGTTCTAACAGTTGCATAAACAGTCTTTGGGGATTTTTTTCCATTTTCCACAGAAGACCTGTCTCAGTGAGTGAAGCACACCTCACCAGACCTGGGATTTCCTAGAAACATTTGTAAAAGGGTAGTGGCCATTCAGGAATTAGAGATTTTTTCAAATAAAAATGACCCTTGGACTTAAAACAGAACAGCCTATCTGCAATCTGAACCAAAACCAACATAATATTGTTAGAAGCCACCCACACACAAAAAAAGTCTTTCCCCGCAACAGTTAAAGCAGCATTTCAGAAAAAGTCTGATTTCCCAGATATATTTTAATTATTAATCTTTCCATACATCTGCCATCATTGTAGATGTTGCAGAGAGACAGAAAAGATGTAATGGGTGCAGTTTAATAAGCCCACAACTTTATCATTTCATCTCTAAAGCTCAACTCAACAAAAATTGTATCAGGCAGGTTAACACTCTTCTCTCCACTTCTTCTCACTTTTCTGCTCCTATTTTTTTGGTCCTTGGCCTGTCCCTTCCCAACCCAGCTCTCATTTCTGCAGAAGGCCAACACACAGAGCTGCCAAATTAAGCCTGTCATAAAAACTAGGAGATGCCAGTTGCATCTGCTCAGATACCACACATCACATCACTTACTGAATGTCCTTCCCTTAATTGTGTCATGCAAGCAGAGGAAGTCATGATGCCCTTCTCCAAACCAGTCAGTGCTGTTGTCTTTCCCCAGCTCTCAGACCTGTAAACCCTGTTGGCGTTTGTGTGCAGACCACATTTTTATTCCTATCCTACTTTAAGGAATGGTAATAGCCTCCACAACAGCAAAAGTTGCGATGACGTTGTGTTGACAATGGATGAAAAACAGGCATCAAGGGAAGGAGCACATTGAAGGATGGGCTATTCTTTCCCTTTCCACTTGAAATTTAACACACCTGCTAACCTGACCCTAGCTGGAACCCTTTGGCCCTGCAATGCTGACAGTATATTCCTGAGAGAAGCAGCCTTTTAATGCACGTTACAATGGATCCTTCCAGTTTTCTTAGGGGCTTTTTCCAGTTTAAGAACTGTATGCTACAAGAAATGTATATTCCATGGGACAATTGCTGCAGTGTTCTAGACCACCTTGCAAGCAACCTAAGACTGTGAAAGGATAGATGAGAGAGAGAGAAGAAATCAACATTAAATTCTACTGAGAACAATATACTAAAACTACTCATACAATTCAAGACATAGGGGTACTAACTTGATCTTTCTACAGTGACAATCTTCAATAGAAGCTTTATGTTGCTTCATCACACTGGCATAACATTTCCCACAAACATAAAAGCACTTAATATGCCAGCTTTTTAGAATACAGTCTTATAACTAACTAATGAAGACATACCATAAAAGGAGAATAAATCTCTCTTCAAGGCAGGACTGAAGCATTTGTCATTAAGACATCTGGTTACCAGAGATATAGCTGTTATGCCGAACAATCATTTGCTGACAGGTCCATCATGTTTCAGACCTTCCTGGCACCAGGTGAAAGAGTTAAAAATTAAATCAGGTTAATTTGCATTGAAGTTACTGAAAGACTTGTAACATGAGAGATGTCAAAGCACAGCCTAAGTCCCGACCCAAGCCACAGAATTTTAAAGCCTCCAGTTAATGTAAACAATTGGATATGGAATTTCACAGAATTCCACTGCAAGGATCACACTGGTTCTGAAGCTTTTATATCTTTAATCTAAGTCAACAGCCAAAAAAGAAAATCATTGTAATATATATCCTTAAGCTCATAAAATGTGGACAACCACAGTTAATACCAGTTGTCAATAACTTGTACCATCAGCAGGTATTTTATATTAAGATTTTGTTTCTCTTTCCTGAATCATATTTTTTTGCAGAACTGACAAATATTTCAGTTGTTTCCTCTTTGGAAAGTCTCTGATACTGGTGGTATGCTCCAGAAAGTCTATCCCAATTATAAAGTTTCCTTCCATTTTACTAGCCTTCTCACCTGTGTAAAAGCAAACTAGAAAGAAAGACAGTGAAGGGGGTTCTGGTACTACAAGTAGATTGATAATATTAAAGTTTCTTTTTCATTGGACTGAGGAGCTCTGCTCAATTTACTTTCTCAGTGGGAAGTTCATGGGTGAGAACAAGTTAACTGAGGCTCGATCTATACCAGATGGATCTACTAGGTATGACTAGGCATCTCAGAGGCATAAAAATTTGACATCTGCTCCTATTATTAGGAGAATAAGCCATGCCTGTTGATGAAACTTACAGGGATACTTTGAAATCCCTGAGGGCACCTGGGTACATGAAGCAACAATCAGAAACTGGGCAATATCTCATATTTTAAAAAAATGTCTACTGTCTTTAGTGGTACTTAGCTCTGGTTACATTAAATTGCTTTTACCTTCCCATGTCATCTGAAAGAATCTCTTCTAAAAGTATTTAAAGGTGCTTTACATCTGGCATATAACTGGCAGTTCAGTTTTACTTTGTCCTAATGGCATAGTATCCTTTCCTACCACTCTGAATTGTAAAGAAAGATGTCATTACGCAGTAAGATGGTATT
Organism: Dicrurus megarhynchus; assembly: GCA_013399195.1. NCBI lineage: Eukaryota > Metazoa > Chordata > Aves > Passeriformes > Dicruridae > Dicrurus > Dicrurus megarhynchus. The sequence continues at coordinate 1,197,582 of VXAD01013355.1, forward strand.
TAACAAATTCAGGTTAATCATCTTTAAACAGCATACTGAGAACTTTCTTGGTTTTATCTATAAACTCTAAACAGATATTTCTAGTATATTTTCACTGGCCTAGGCTTATATCCATTGAAACCATTGGATACATTACTATCAAGTGTAGGGATATCAGACTGAGGCCAGAAACGAAAGCTCCAGAAAAATCCTGTCTTAAACTATTAATTATATAACTGGAAGAACCAATGAGTATCAATCAGAAGTCTGAAAGATCTCCAGCTAAAGAAAACAACATGAGTTTATCCTACATTAATTTGTAAAGTTCTTCAGTCTTTAAAACTAACTGAGTAAGGTTTTCTATTCCAAAACAAAGGCAGCCAGCATATTCTTTAGGAAATGGTAAATGTTCACTCTTTTCTACAATTTGGAAAACAGCTGAGGTTAAGTTTAACTTTCAAGTTTAGTTCACACCACTGCTCTTTTTTTCTACACAGGTAAAGAACAGTTTTGAATGCAGGAAGAAGACTTGAAATAATTATTGTTTGCTTTTGCGCATTAATTGCCACTGAAAACTTTGGCTTCAGTGCTGTCCAGTGCTCAAACACGTGCGTGAATCTATGAATAAACTAAATCTTTTACAAGATTAACTAATATGCTGCATGCGCAGCACGTGTGCATTCCTACTCCACTCGGTCAGCGAGGATCCACTGGACAGAAAACCCATGAAACTTACCGAAAGCCTACTGTCTTTCACATTGTTTATTCAACTTTTTAACTCAAAGAAAATATCCAACAATAAGCTCCCAGCTGCAAAAATCTACATCTTCTTTCCTTATTTATTCTGACAAACATGTCCTGTAGCTGCTACTAAGTACTATATGAAGTGACACACTCCTCATTAATTGGATTATTTTTACGTCTTTTTGTCAGTTTGTCTAATCCCAAGTGTTTCTTCTACCTACTGCATATCCAGAGTGACCAATGTTTGGCTAATTCTTGATCTCAAGATCACAGTTGCATAGAAAGAAATCTCAAAACAGAAGAAAGCCTCAAGCTCTTTTAGTTCCAGTTCCCTTCCCAAAATTGTTAGGTACAAATTAAATGACAACATATTATACACTCTTTGTAACTAATTAAAATGGGGGCAGATAATGGTGTGATTCATTATTGTCTAGCTGTAGTTACACAGGAACATGATTTTATTGTTGTCAAAAGAAATACAACCATCACCTAATCGAAAAAGAAAAATAAAAGCTATACTGTTGAAATAATTTGTATATAGGGATACAAATTCTGGGGAAGAAAATGACAAATAGTCACTGTATTAGTGATCATCACAATAATACATTGTTATCACCCCTTCCTCACTATTTCCTGCTTCACATGTCTGTTCAGCCATGTGCTAAATCCAAAGGAAACTCAAAGTCTCACAGCACTGAGGTCAAAAAATGAATTTGTAGTGTCCAAGTCCAAAAATGCCCTGAGGCCTGACTGGAATGTTCCAGTCATTAGCACTTAAAAAGCATGATCAGTTAAATACAAATGATGTATTGCCCTATGCTCATGGCCTAAATCACTAGCTGAGAAATCACATTCATGTACATGAACGGAGATTGCTTTTCTTTTTTTTTTTAAATATAAATTACTGTGAAGATAACTTCCCTAAAGAGTAATCCATTAAAAAAATAAAAACAGAACTATGCTTCTAAATTCTCATAAGAATGGCAAGAAAGGTTGAACTATGTTTGCACTAGACTAAATGAGTACATTATTCTCATCCAATCTTCACCATCAGCCTCAATTTCTGACTGTCTGGACAGAAGACATTTGCTCTGAAGCAATCCTCCTTCCCTCATATTATCTTATTACAGGATCCATGACAGCTAGATTGCAGCCCTCACAGAAAAACCAGGCTTCACTACCTTGGCCAGGTTTGCAGCTTCAGCTGTGACCACTTGAGGAATTACAGTGGCAGCAGTTTGTCTAAGTTCTGACATGAAAGACAATGTCAGCTAGAACTTTGTTGCGAATTTTCATAGAGACCTTTCCTGTAACTGACCTCTTCAATGAAGGGAAAAGGGTTTCCAAAATATTTTTACTATGTTACAAACAAGAAAAATTAAAAATTTTAAACCAAGTAAAACTTCAAGCAGCTGAGAAAAAACAGAAATAAAAAATATTCACAAGAAACAGTTACAAACAACTCTTCCTACAGACCCATTACATCTGTTCTCTGTTTCCATAATTCCTTAATTTCAATTAGTTGTGTCACAGGAAATTTTAAAGTGCCCTCTACTCCCACATAATTTCTCCTTCCAGCACTGTGAGCCTGCTAGAGTTCACCTATCTCCACCCTTCTCCATTCTGAGACTGTCTCTTTTCTTGCTTCTCCTACAAGTTCTGAAGACGTGTGCTCCTCAGGAATCTCAGCTGCTTACCAGGGGAGTCACATCCTTTGCGAGTTTGAGACAAGTCTCTTCTTTTTTTAAAGGAATGTAATTACATACGTACATATTGCATCTGTACATAACTTCGATCTCGTATCTCTTTGACAGTCTAGAGAGACACACTGGTGAAAATGCTGTTCACAGAAGACAGCAGAAATTCAATTAAAACTTTGGAATGGGGTTGTTCCCCAAATCTGGAAATATCTGATATTCTTTTCAGTGGATGGAAAGAATATGTGATTCTTTTTAACCAGAGATGAAAGGAACAGCACTCTACTTTCAAGTTTAAAGGGTCCACTTACCTTTCAACACCCCCAGTTCTCCATCTCTGTGTCCTGTGACCTCTTGGTCATTAAAAGACTGAAAAACAGATACAACTGGAGTTGGGACACCCAGTTCACAGCACTCTGTTGGTAAAGGCTGCATGGACCTAGTGTTCATACATGGACCTGATCCAGCTGAAATCAACAGAAGGCTTTTCACGGACTTCAAAGGTTTTTGAAATATAAGGCCTTATAAGGCTCAGCTGTGGGAAAGATCAAAAAAATGAAGAATCTTGGTGTAAACTCCTAGGCAAGTGCTTTTTTAATGCAAGGTTTACATTTGCTAGGCAGTAACAATATTAATACAGATGTGTCTGTCTTCTGTAGGATGTTCCTGATACTTGGTCATTAATCCTATTTTCAATCTTTAAAAATATGGATGCTAAACTACAGCACTTCCTTCTTCTGTTTACAAAACTTGACTATGTACTCAAATCCAGCTAGTCAGAGAGAGCAAAAATTCCCATAGGATGGCCAGTGGAGATGCAGGCCAGCTTGTGAATAACAATCTCTATTTGTAAACACACAAATTCAGCACTCAATCTTAAGAAGTTGCCCTTTACAAAATGACAAATGATGAGTATCTTGAAAATCAGTCTGCTTTTCAAGGTATCCCAGTAATGTTTTGGGGTTCTTTTCCTCATATAACACTTACTAAATCAAATACATTTAAATAAAGTTCAGAGCACTAGTTAATCACAGAGACAACCCATATTCAGACAATAAATAATGCTTTAATAATACTTTTAATATGAACACTACTCATCTGAAAAACCTTTTGCTCTCTATTAAGTGGCTATATCTTCCAATGGAAAAAGATTTAAATTTTAGAACTGACAGCATTTTTCTTTCAGAAGTTTTCTAATGCTTTACGAAAGCAGCATCTCCTCCCCCTCACCAACATGACTGTGACATTAAAACTATTCTTTGCCAATATTCTCTATACATACAATGTCTGTCTCAAAACCTATTAGTACCACTCCTGTTAGGTTTATTGGACCTGGTATCCAGCACATTTACCAAATTAGCAGCGATTTTGACAAACACAAGCATAAAGAAATTTTTTTTCTTAATATGTAAGAATACTCAAGTAAATGTGAAAAAATTATCTTGGCAACTCCTATTGCTCAGTACAATTCTTCACCATTCGCTTACATTTTCATACAGTTCATTTTATTTGCATTTAAACTTATCCTTGAGAAGCAGACAAGTATTTTAATTTAGGAAAGCAATGGGCAAGTTTAAGGTCCCAAGTCTGAGTCATCAAAACTACTAGAAAACAATGACCAGGCTGTGTAAACCCCTGCACTCATATCAACTATGCAAGCATTCACTGAGGCCAGAGAGATTTAGAGTCTGGCTATGAAAAAGTTAATATAACTCCCACTGAAATCAGGGAGGTTCATACCAGACCAGGTTACAACAGCAAAGACTAACTATGGCTCAATTACAGAATATGGTACACATGAACGATGCAGCTGTTTTCACTAGATGCATCCACTGTTATTCAAAACAAACCTTTCATTTTCACAGTTTTTACCTAAGATTCTGTTAGATCTGTGCACCTTTTGTTCACGACTGCAGATCTCGATAACAAGAGCACACCAAATGCCAGAAGAATTATCCAGATCAAATGCCGTATGAACATTAAAAACAGGAGAATGATTGGGACTTTAACAAGTTTTGAGAAAAACATAAAGTAATGACAAATGCTACAATTTTTCTATGGAAATAAATTAACAGCAGTGTGCTTTACAAGACAGAATATGAAAGCCAGAAGTATTTAACACAAGGGCTATTTTTGGAAAGGAGATGAGTACTGAAATGACAACAAAAGCAGATGGCACACATCTTCACATTTAGAAAAGGTTGTGAACCTGTCCCAAGAGATCTAAGCAAACTCAGTGCCTGGGCAGCCTGTCCATTGGAACTGAAACATTCTGGGAATAACACACTACATATCTACCGCCCGTATCTCATTACAAAAGTACCACATACCTTTTCAAAAGATTTAATGAAAAACAATTTACAGTTTCAGAATTATTCGAGACAGTTACAATAAATGGTTTCTTCATTATTTCCAGCTTCTCTACAGCAGAGCACAGAGACACATGCACCCTAGACTTTTGGCCTGGCCACCACCTTCCCAGCTGGGACCCATTGCAGATTATTGCAGGTGCAGTCACTTTAGAGTTACAGGCAATTTGAAGGCAGATGTACTGGCATTTAGACAACTAGCTTCCTGACTTGTAGGTGAAATCTGGTATTGCTTATCTAGAGGTAATCACTTGCACATTATTTGCTTGCAGATATAAAATCTGAGAACCTTTTATTACTTACTTAAAAGAATTGCCTGTTTTTCTTCAAAAGCTTCAGTTGTCCTGACAGGCAACAATCCTTCTACAACAGTAAAAACAACCTCCTACCACCATATAGTTATCAGTCATTCAATATAACAAACTTTTAAGGCCTTACTCTTCCCTTTTACAACTACAAAACATTATGCAACATATGGCTCTATTAGCTTAAAACAATATTTTTCCATACTTTCAAAAACAATTTCGAGTTAGCCTTGGCTCATCTAGCTTAGTACTAATTCCTAAGTACTAAATCATAGTATATTACTATTAGATTTACACTAAATCACATTTACAAGAGGAAATTTCTCTCTAATTTCCTTTCATATATCACAAAACTGGCTTAGCACTTGAGGGATGTCTATATTGTATCAAAAATTTTAGCTACAATTCATCCACTTATTAAATAAGTCAACATGAACACAGAACCCCTCTGTGACCCAGGTCATCCACAGTGTTGCCCGTATGTTTCTAAACAGTGCCCATTTTAACAAGCTTAAACAATCGCTCATGAGCCTGTTTACAGAGCAATCACAATTCTGGATCACAGAACATATATACGTCTCCATGTGCTTGGACTTCCCCCTGAAGGATAAAGATATGAATTTGCTAGGATTCAATTTACTTCTGAAGATTACCCCCTCAAAAAAATTTAAAACTATAGTGAGATGTACTGATATCTAAAAGGATGGAAAAAATTTGATTTGATTTAGCATTAGCATTTGGGTTTTAATACACTGACAATCATAAATGGTCATATATGAACTCATGTAAGAAAATCTAAATCATGAAAATTAATTTAGAAGTGAGTAACAATATTTAGCAGGCATTATATCTTTAAAATGTAGCCAATCCTGTTCTCTGTTCTAGGCACTCCTCCACACCTGGAGGGCTATATCCAGTATTGGGCTCCCCATTACGTGGAGAGACATGGACTTAGTGGAGCGAGTCCAGAAAAGGGATAGTAGTATCTCTCACATGAGAAGAGGCTAAGAGAACTGGGAACGTTTAGTGTGGAATAGAAAAGCCTCAAAGGGTTCTCATCAATGTTTTTAAGTACCTAATGGGAGAAAGTAAAGAAGATGAAGCCAGACTCTTCTCAGTGAAGCCCAGCAACAGGACAAGAGGCAATGGCCAAATTTGAAACATGGGAAACTTCATCTGAACATGAGAAAACACCTTTTTTATTACTCTGGGGGTGGTTAAACACTAGAACAAGTTGCCAGGCGGTGCTGTTCAGCCTCAGCTACTGCCACTCTGTGAGCCTATGGCCGTGACCTCTCCAGTGACTCCACACCACAGACACAGGCAATTTTAGTGGCAACTACCCCAAACTTTTAGGGCATGTTCTACCACCCTCTCAGCTTTTGACCCAGTAAATAAGACTGACCATTCCTCTGTCTTAAATAAATTATCAAGTTGCACATATTAAGCACCACTTGAGAGGTCTGTAAGAGATGCCACCCAAGACAAGGATCAACAAGGTCACAGGTCAAAGTAAACAGTTTGCTTTCCATAACATTTTTATGCTGTACCTTTAGCCTAAGTAGTTACATTGATGTTCAAGCTCTTATTCACAAAGAAAATTTTAATCATGCCAGTTTTAAAACATGGCTCAGATGGCTGGTAGTAGAGATTAAAATCCAAACTGTTTTTTCACTCAACTTGAAAACAAAACCATAAAGGTTACTGCTATGCCTGCTCCCCCAAAACAAAAGGAGTTCATCCACAACTAATATCACAAATGGGAAAGGCTACACCCCCAGATAGCAATGCAAGGAATTTAGTCTCACTCCACTAAAACAGGCAGGTTATGCAGAAAAGCCCTAGCAAAACTAATCTAAGCATTCAGGCCTCTCATCCAGCTAGCTGTATGAAGTCCCTGTTTGTACCCATACCCTTTTCAAGAAAACAAAAACTTGTGCAGTAACTGACCTCATCTTCATGAGGGTTTTACCTACTGTACTAAATTACTATAAAACTAGATTCAGAAAAAAAACTTTGAATACATCAAATTAGAATTTGCACCTTTCTCCTGAAGATCAATTAAAACACTGAGGCAGAAACTGCCTTAATAAGAAAATGTTGAGGGAAAGAATATATTGGAGTCCCTTTATTTAAAGAATAAACATAATTCTCTATTGTGGAGGAGTATGTAATTAATAAGTTGTTATACAAAAGAAGAATCCATTATGACCCTTTCTGCTTACATCCTTTTGTTTGATTGCTTAGGAGGAAAGGACTTTGTGCTAGCATGCTCTCTGTGAGAGTTCATGGCCTGTAGATAGGCCATAGATATAAAACATACATATTTCATTGGGTGTAAGACCCATGTGGTGCATAACTCTCATGATGATCTCGCATATCCTTTGGTGTAACCTCTACACGGAACTTCCCAATGCTACCAGAACTGGAAAACTCCCCTGGCCATGGGGATTCATAGGAATAAGCAGGCATCCGTGCCCCTTCAACAAGCAGTCTGAAGATCAAAGATTTTTGATTTACGTGACCAATTCTTCTTCTAGCCTAATAGTCTACATGGGAAAAAAAAGTATATTATTTGAGCTATGCTTCAGTTAAAATAATTTCCTGCTGACAATGTATCTTTAAAATAGGCTTAGAAATGCTTCCCAGTGTAAATTAACAAACAGGTTTTTTAAAAAGAATACCTCTCTTGAACCTTTCAAAAATAAGGACAGTAAAGAAAAATGGGTGAAAATTCTCTGTGAGGGGGGAAAATTAATTAAAATCTCTTGTGAACATTTGGAAGTTGCAAAAATATTAGTTGCCATTCAAATAAGAGCCAGAAGGTATAGAATTAACCCAGACTTCCTATTCATACTACCTCATTCTCTTTAAAAAGTTGTTAGTAATGTAATTTTATTAACATAAACTATGTGAAATTAAGTATCTCTGAAGTTTTGGGGATGTCATCTCTTGCAAAGCATCCAGCTACTGTCTTCCCTAACCCCCACCACTCAGGCTGTGTCTAAAACAAGGCTGAGAAATGAGTGGGTTGATCTTCTTTCAGTTCTTGCCTAACTGGGAGACACTAGCGTTCCTTCCTGCTCTGATTGGGAAGAGCTAGTGTTTAGTTTGCTTCAAAGGCTGAATCAGATTACAAGATAAGTGGGCATCTGAAATCAAAAGAACTCCAGAAATTGCTACCAGTTGAGATGAAAAGGGGAGGGGAATGGCTAAAAGAAGGGAGCAGAGAAAGGAATGGAAGGAACATCACACCCTTTAGCCCACATGGAATAATCTGGCTCAAACCTGCACATCCTACAGTCCAGGGTGTCTTATCAGTCTCCTGTGAGAACACTGGATGCTTGATGTACTTTACAACTCTCCTCCTTTTCCTCATTATAGGACAATGGAGAGCTTAACTTTTATAAACGAGAGCACTTTATCTTCCAAGCATTACAGTTGTTTCATGTCTAGCAGAAGTTTAATCCCTAGTAATTCAGATAAATTACCACGTGCTTTAGCAGGTTGGGGTTAAAACCCTGAGATTTTCAACTGATTACAAAAAACCAGCCAGTTATCAAATCCTAACTGAGTAATTCCCTGCTTATTTCACTCTAGCTAATTAAAATGTAATCACGATTGTTTGGCAGTGTGCATTCTGTCAGCAGTTTTACATTGAAAAAGACATCTTGCCAAGAAAACACACAAAAAAGAAAAAAAAAAGCCTTTCACTATGAATTGGCTTGATCTAAACTGCCTCTTTAGCCACTGAAACTGTAAAACAAGTAAGTTACAACCGCTTGACAACGCAATAAAAAATACTAACCCCTCTCCAGGATAATGAACTATTTTAATGGGTATCCTCCTTTCAGGCCATCCCGTGATGCACGGACCACGCTGACAGCAAGCGCTCCACCGCCCCCGGCCGAGCCCCGCGGGGCAGCGGCCAGGACAGGGCAGGGCAGCCCCTTCTCCAGCCGCCTCGGGTCGCAAGCCCGGTCTCTCAAACCAGGTTGCAGGCACCTAACCAACTTCCTGCTGCCCGACGGACGCACATACTCAGCTCTCCTTTAACATTGACCTTTTTTTTTTTTTTTTTTAAATCGGGTTATCCTTAAATACCTCTGAAACCTGCCTTTTGTGCCAACACCTTTGCCCCAAACGCAACTCCACCCAAAGCACTTGCCCGGGCGTTCCCGGTTTCTCACCGACCGGCAAGCCCAGGGTGAGCAAGCGGCGCGTTCCCGGCGCGCCGCGGAGATGTGCCACCCCGAAGGGCCGAGGTGGCTCCCTGCGTACCGAGCTGGCCAGCCCTTTCCCAAAAGGGCTGGGGCTCTGGGGAGGGAGAACGGCTTGCAGTTCGGAACGGTTCCCATCATTTGGATGAAGTCGACTCGGTTTAATATTTGCGCGGTGAAGAACAGGTGGGGAAAGGAAAAGGGAAAGGTGCGGTGTAAGTAGAAGAGGGGAAAGGACCCGCTGCTCTTGCACTAGCTCCGCACTGCTTCCAGCTTTCATTTTAAGCCCCGCAGGTCTCCTGCCCCTTCAATTCCATTTCTCCCCACCTCATCCCTATTTGTCCACTCCCGTTAGCCAGAAATGTGCTTCTCTGTCCCAGAAA
>VXAD01013355.1:1207318-1249539 GCA_013399195.1 Dicrurus megarhynchus
AAAAAAAAAAAAAAAGAAGTGTTACCCTCACCTTCCAGGAGGTCTGAACCAAGTATTACACGTTCATGATTATCGCTCTTAAAAACACAGGCTCAAACTTTCCCACCAGGCTGGGGAAGCGAACCACCTGCGGGCGGCCTGGCGCACCGNGGAGGCGGCTGCCGGGACCCCTCCCGCCGTGCCAGAGGCAGCGGCAGGGAGCGCCGGGCACCTGCGAGGAGCCAGGGCAGAGCGGTGCCCCCGCCTCGCCCCGCCGGGGCACGGCGTGCCAGGAGCCCCACAGTCCGCCAGGCGGGGAGCCCGGCCGGCACCCACAGGCACCGGGGGTCTCGGAACTGCCGCGGGGCCGTACCCACCTGTCCGGCGACTCCAGGTGCCGGCCATCCCCCGGGAGCGCGGCCCCCAAGTTCGCCAAGAGGCGCCCCGGTCCCGGCCGTCCTTTCCGCCCCCGCCCCGGGGGACACCCGCTCTCCGGACGGTGGCAGCGGAGCTCCCAGCGCGGCGCCATGCCCCTACCTGGAAATGCTTGAAGAAGGCGGAGATGCGGGTGATCTGGAGGCTCAGGCACCTGGAGGTGCATCTGGCGGTGGCGAAAGCCTCGTCCTGCCTTCGGGCGACGGCGGCAGCCCCTGGCCCGTCGGGGCTGCCGCAGGCGGCCGTCACCCAGAGGAGCAGGGCGAGGGACACGCCGGGCGCCCTCCGCACCATCGCTCTGCGGGAGAGGAGGGCAGAGGGGCGGCCGGGCGGCGCGGGGGGCTGCGGGCGCCGGAGTAAGCTCGCTCCCGCTCGGCGGGCTGGTGCCGGGCTGCGCCGGGGACGGACACCTCCGCGCCGCAGAAACTACACAAGAAAGTTCAANCACAGGCGGGCTGCGTGCGGCTGGCTGCGCGCCGGGGTCGCTGGTAACCAGTCTTTACACCCTGGTTAAGTCTCTTTTATTTCTTCTTTTAAAAATCAATTTAAAAGAAGGATGGGGAGGGAAATCACTTTTTGAAACTCGGTGTCTCTTACGGAGAAACACGGCGGTGAGCGCTTGTCCCAAGGTGAAACCCATACAGGAACATCTGAAGAGTTATTTAAAAATTATAATCTACAAGTCATTAGGCCATATACCTCTGTGTAATAGCTGCAAAGATTAAAACAGCACCTTGAGCTGTAAAATGGCCTCCATACAGTAAATATCAGCCTAACATCCTTTCCCTCTGTGCCGTCAGCTCCAGGGCCGGAGTGCGTGCTGCAGTATGTAGCACAGAGGTTACCTACCACATTCCTCTCCCTGTGCATGCTGCATGGACTCCTCCCGTCGCAAGTATGTGCTGATAGAAAAAGAAAGTGGATCATTCCTCACCGGAGCCTGTGGATTGAGCCTCCTGCACTTGAAAATCCCACAGTTGTATAAGCTGAAATAAGTAACTTTTAGGCCATTTCAGGAGTTAATACTAGATCAGTTACTACTGTAAGTAGTAGTTTACTGTGGCTATCAAACCCTGCATTAAAAAGACTTCAGCAGTCATCTTTACTGGAACAAGTTCTAGTATAAGTTAAGTGTTCACCAGGAAAGTCATCTAAAATCTCATAAAAGTCAGCAAGATCTTCAACCATTCTGGCTGGTACTAATTTTGCAATACTATAGTTCTTCTATGAATGTTCTTATATATACAACTGTGAAATAAAAACATATTCCCCAAAGTTATTATTCTCACCCGACTATATGCATACACCTTTCTTGCACTTATGTATCAGAAATTCAAAGTATGAAAAGGTCGCTACATCCCAACTAGGAAATCCCTTCTTAAATTCTACCCTTAGATTATAGCTATAATTTTACTGTCTTACCACAGGAGGCACAGATTAGGAAAAGAGTCCTTGTCACAAGTATTACTAACATACAAATATAAAAAAAAAGCAAGGCACATTTTAGTTTAGATGTTCTTTGCAGCTTATAGTCTCTCTTGTCAGCTGTCAGAAATCTTCATTTGAGAAAAGCCAGAAAGCCAAATTTAGTCCTGCCAGTGTTACCAAATGGAGATGACAGTTTGTGCCCTTGGATGCTTGAGGGAGCACAGCTGCCAAAAGGCAAGGTCACCTGCCACATCCTGGCACAGAAGTTGCCCTGTTGTTTGCACTGTTTACCATACTCTGCCAGCTGTTTTGGAAATGCCCTGGTTAATCAAGGAAGACCATCTCAGCTACACCTCCTGAAGTCTTCCTCATTTTTGCAGCTGGAATGATTACCTTTCCTCTCGTAGAGAGCAGAGGTCATAAGCGTTTCAGAAATCCTTTTCCCAATTCTGACTGATATCTCACCACTAGACAACTGGTTACTTTGCTTGATCCAGCATCTCTATATTTACAAAGTAAAAACAGCACATGAGAGAAAAACACAGAAATAAATCCACACTCTTAGCAATGTTATTAAAAATAGTGGTGACCCCATTCAGGCCTCAGTGTTAAGTTCAGGACTTCCCAGTGTCTAGCTGACAAACTTTTAAATAGTTTTTCTTAAGCCTTGACTAAAAATTTTGCAACTTTTTGCCTTGAGTCATGAAAAGAAAATTGCTTTGCTGATTCATAGTGTTTGCAGGTACACTGAATGCATTGAACTTTTACCATAGATAATAAGAGCTGCCTAAAAAAATATGTAAATTTCTATAAATCAGATGCAAATCTAGAGAGGCCAGAAAATTCAGTTGATATATCCCCTCCATGTTAGTGCTAATGCTTTTTATGTCATATATTATAAACCTCAGCTTTAAGTAAAAGAGTATGAATCCTGTTTCTTTTGTTTTGTAAAGTCTAGCAAAGGGCATAGAGCCCTTAATAATTAAAAAGTTAGTGAATACACAGTTTCCTTGGTTGCTTTTGTTTGAAAGTTCATGGTTACAGAGATCAGGATAGTCACTGAATTCCTTCTCAATACAGGCTGACTTGGTTAGCACACAAAAGACTGGCTGTTCACTTCCAGTAAAAGTGTATTCACACAGGTCCTGTTCCCCTACGTGGAGATTATGAAATAGGCTGGCTGGGTAGCTCAAGAATTTAGTAGGTAATTAAAACCTGCTATGGACTAAGTAAGTATCTATTAGACCAAAAGAGAAGATACGCAAGTTTGTAAATACACTCATTTTAGAGATGTTAATAAATTGGCTACAGAATAAAGAAAATTGGAAATAAATTATGTATACAGTTCAACCAACCTGTAAATATAATTATGGGGTTTAACCAGATAAGTATGTATGGATACATTCATATGTTTTGCTCACTCCTTTTTTGTCAATAAATTACATTAAATAATATTTTTATATTAGAAGTAGTAGAATTAGTGCTAACAAATTCTTGCGAGTGGAGGGTATTATTTTTACGCTAAAAATATCCGCATTATTTCCCTGCCTGTGCTTCAGAGGAGTCAGACGACGTACAAATTAGGTTTTTTGCAAACGAAGGGCTGTTTTTTCGCAGGAGACAGCGCCACATGCTGGCATTGCGAGGCGAGAGCTACCGGACATTGTGCCGTTCTAGTTCTGGTTAATGACTTGGGTTTAATCGATTCTGAATTAAGATAGGTTCATCTTAAGGAATTGCTCCTTACTCTAAAGGGAATTGCCAACATCAGGCTGTAATTTCAGGCAAACAAATAAAGGAGATATTGTTATTGTTAAAAATACTTATTGTTTTCATATAAACCACTGTATTCTAGCTCACGGATTTAGTTTATTGTGTGAAATCATCTTAATGTGCCATTTATTACTCAATTCTCTTTAGCTTTAACTATGTTATGTCAAAAATGATTGTAACTCTGCGTGCAACATAATCCTCCAAACCCTCTTCAGGAAGTCAGGATGCAGAGGTGCCTCTCCAAAGTGCCTGTGTACTAATGGAGGCAGTATGGGGAATAACGACAACGAGTCAGAGATCTGTCTGCAGCTGCGGGCCATGATCTTGTCAGGATCATGGAGACGTGGTGGGAGGGTTCCCATGACTGGAGAGTTGCAATGGAAGAATATATGTCTGTTATGAAGGATGGGATGAGGAGGGGGAGTTGCCCATTATGTGAGAGGGCAGTTGGAGTGCGTGGAGCTCCCTCTGGGGATGGATGAGAAGGGAGCTGAGCACATAAAGGTTAGGATTAAAGAGAGGACTGGTTAAGGTGATGTTATAGGGGGTGTCTGCCGTAGGCCACCTGAGTAGGAAAAGCAAGTGGATGAGACCCTGTACAAACAGATGGAAGCAGCCCCAAGTTCCCAGGCCCTGGTCCTCACGAGAGGCTTCAACCACCCCAGCGTTGGCTGGAGGGACAAGACAGAAAGGCATAAGCAATCCAGGTGCCTGGAGTGAGTTGTTGATAACTTCCTCCTCTGAGAGACAGAGGACACAACAAGAGCAAGTGATCTGCCAGACTTCACACCAACATGGAGGGGCTCGTTGGGATGTGAAGGTCAAGGACAGATGTGAAGGTCTTGGTGGCAGAGACCATGAGATGGTGGAGTTCAAAATCCAGAGGGCAGGGAGGAGGGGAAAACTGAGTTCAAAACCCAGGACTTCAGCAGAGCAGACTTTGCCCTCTTCAAAGACCTGTTTAGAAGAATCCTATGAGGTAAAGTCTTGGAGGGAAGAGGGACCCAAGAAAGTCATTTAATATTTGAGGATCACCTTCTCTGAGCTGAAAAGCAGTCCATCCCAATGAACAGAAAGGAAGGCAAAAATGCCAGGAGAACTCTGTGGATGAACAAGGATCTCCTAGCAATACCCAGACACAGAATGGAAGCATACAGAGGGTGGAATCAAGAACCAGTAAGTGGGAAGAATACAGAAACTTTAAGCATCCAGGGATCAAGCTAAAGCCCAAATGGAATTGCCCAGAGACTTCCAGAATAAGAAAGGCTTCTATAAGTACATGGGAGACAAACATAAGATGAAGGAAAATGTGGGACTGTTGCCTAACAAGACAGGGGTCTTGGTTAAACTGAATGCTGTCTTTGCCCCAGACCTTATTATCATGACCAGCTTTCAGGAATGCCATGTTCCAAAGACCAGGGGGAAGGTTGAAGCCAGAAAGATGTAGCCCTGTCAGAAGAGGATCAGGTCAGTGAACATATAAGTAAACTGGACGTAAGTAAGTCTATATGACAGGATGCACCCACAAGTGCTGAGAGAGCTGGCAGATGTCATTGTGAGGCCACTCCTGGTAATCTTTGATCACTCACTGGCAGAAATGCTCAGACTGGATAAAAGCAAATGTGACTCCTATCTTCAGAAACAGGAAGGACAGCTCAGGAACAACTTGGAACTGCAGGCCAACGAGTTTCACTTCAATCCCTGAGAAGGTGATAGAGCAGCTAATCCAGGAATACATTTTCAGGCACATTTCCTTAATCCTTAGTATCTTCTTTAATGACCTGGTTGGTGGAGCAGAGGGGTGTACCCTCAACAAGTTTGCTGATGGCACAAAAGAGGGAGGAGTGGCTGATGCACCGGTGGATTGTGCTGCCATCCAGAGAGACTTCAACAGGTTGGAAAGATGGGCTGTCAGGAACCTCATGAAGTTCAATAAGAAGTACAAAGTCTGGTACCTGGGGAGGAGCAGCTCCATGCATAGATATAAATGCTGGGGGCCACCTATCTGGAAAGCAGCTTGATAGAAAAGGTCCTGGGGGTTCTGGTGGAGTTGAACATGAGCCAGCAACATGCTCTGACAGAAAAGAAGGTGAAAGATATTCTGGTCTACGTAGGACAAATTATTGCAAGCAGATCCAGGGCAGTCATCCTTTCCCTCTCCTCAGCACAAGAGAGACAAGATATACTGGAGAGCATCTGGTAAGGACCCTGAAGATGATGAAGGAACTGGAGCATCTCTCCTATGAGTGACGGCAAAGACAGCTGAGACTGTTTGGGCTATAGATGAGAAGGCTGAGGGGGGATCTCCTTAATTAATGTATATAAAATCCAAAGGGAGGCTGCAAAATAATGGAGACTGGCTATTTTCAGTGGTGTCCAGTGGCAGGACCAGGGGCAACGGACACAAACTGAAACTGAGGAGGTTCCCTGTGAACATCAGGAAACACTCTCTTTTCTGTGAGGGTGGTCAAGCACTGATGCAGGTTGCCCAGAGAGGTTGTGCAGTCTCCATCCTTGAAGATACTCCAAAGGGGTCTGGACCAGGTCCTGGTCAACTGGCTGTAAGTGCCCCTGCTTAGTCAGGGGAGTTGGATAAAATGACTTCCAGATGACTTTTCAACCTCAACCATTCTGTGATTTGAACACTATAATAACTGAACAAACAAAATGTATTTTCAATTGCGCTTCCCAAATGAAAAAGAAATTTAAATAAAAATTTTCACTTTAAATGTTTTCCTTGAAAACTAGTTGCTTGCCATAGTCTCCACTGACATCTGCAGGTACTTTTTTTACAAGTGCTTATTTAATGGAGAAGCACAATTGTGTTGAACTATATGGGTTTTTTGAATATCAGTGGTCTATTTCTTTTGTTAATGAATTCATGGCCAGAGATTAAAGAGGTTATTACATGTCCCACCTACAGTGCATGTTTAGTTCACTAATTCAGGACTTACACAAGGAAGGGAACATATATATATAAAAGATATACAATAATCTAGATGTAATATCAGGTATATTTTAACTGTATTAACTGCACTTATAGACTTAATGAAATGTTGGAAGATGGCCAGGTCATCTATGATTTCTTGATTTTGATTTCTTGCTAGCAACAGTTCACCAAAGAAATTGTAATAACTAGAACTTTGCTAGACACCAGTCCTTATTCTTCTTTCTGAGCTTTGAAATCACCCTATGCCTCCTCTAGTGTATTGCTGCTCAAGGGACAATTAGAAATTACCATGGAAAATTAAGGGAATTTGAAAGATGCTTCCACAAAACCATTTCTTTCTGCAAGTAAAACAATGGAAGCCAGAGCAGACATTAAAAGAATTAATTTGTGGAGAAATTAATTTGTGCCATTTATACCATCTGAGGACAAACGCTCATGCCTGTGAATGGGAGGATGAGATTCTCTTTCTTATGGCTTTGAATATTCCTTCAAGGTTCGAATACAACTCCATTCCTTTGGTAAGGACTGCACAGAAACTTTTTTTTCCCATGGGTCCTATGGGTGGTGTATATCACTATTTCTCCATGTGATCCCTGAAGTTAATGACCTTCTCTAACTCCTTTTGAGAAGTAGAATTTTGCAAAGTCCTAAGTCAAGCCTGTGAGTAAAATCCAGAAATCCATCTCAGTGTCTCATAAAGCTGATATTCTTCATTCATAGATTGAGTCCTTATAATAATACTTTCTCCCAGGAGCAATTCAATAGGAATTTTCTGCATCACCATTTCCTCTTGTACAGGGGAAATCAGTAATAGGTAGTAAGAATATTAGTAGTGCAGTTAGCAGTCACAGTGAGAGGTAGGATGAAGTAATGATTCGCTGTTCCAAAAATCTTATCATTTGTGTATAAAGCAAGAGACAATAGATGTCTATCCAAAGATTTTTGAGGAAGCATAGGAAACCAATTAGGTAATTTTGAATATGTTGTAAGTCTCATATTGAGTGTCTGAGAAACACAAGAACAGTGAGATCTATGGAGGGGTTTGAAGCAAAACAATGGGATAGTTTTAGTGAGATTCTTCCCAGGCATAAGAAACATAAGAAAGCATAAAGGTGCTTATTTTAAAATTTAGGAAATGAAGAATAACTGCTGACATCATCAGTTGTCTGTAAGAAGGATTGAGTTTTTCAGTGTTGAACTAAAACTTAATGTTCTATGTCATAATGCAGTGCAGAAGAGAAGCAGATTCAGAAATACAAAGAGAGACAGGATGATTAAAACAGAAGGCTTGGAAAGCACATTTTCCTCTGTTATTGGCAAATAAATGTTTGCTACTATATCAAGTGCAGAGAAAAGAA
Source organism: Dicrurus megarhynchus (assembly GCA_013399195.1). Taxonomy (NCBI): domain Eukaryota; kingdom Metazoa; phylum Chordata; class Aves; order Passeriformes; family Dicruridae; genus Dicrurus; species Dicrurus megarhynchus. The sequence continues at coordinate 1,215,242 of VXAD01013355.1, forward strand.
GCCACAATATTTAGAATGGAAAATAATAAAAGTTTAGAATGGATGAATAGAAAGGACTGAATATTAGAGACATTATGCCAAAGAATGCAGATTTAGACAAAGTTTGATTTTCAAGATGTGGGGATCAAACCCTTAGACTCAAAGATGGTGTTCAAGTGATGATCCTGAATAAGGTTTCATCCACAACACTAAAAGAAAGAAGACTAAATGAGATGATTTAGGAAAATGTTGCGCTTGAGACACTCATAAAGAAAGGTCAGAGACAAGCTATGCTTTCAGTTGAATGAGCATACTCACTTCCTCCCAGGGACTCTCATCTTCTTCAGGGTCACACAAATAAGGCAAAGCCAAGGCTTCATTCATTCCAAATCTGTGTCTTCAACTAATTTGCAAAAATAAGTTTTCCAATAAAAATGTATCTTACTGGCATGTTCCCAGCAGCTTCTTGTCACTTCAGACATTTGATCTGATTTCAAGCAAACCATAATTCTTTGTCTTGCATTTTGTATATGCCTTACTTTCCTTCTGATGGAACTAGAACATGTTTTTAAACAGGCACCACTCTTTATATCAGGAGAGAAAACAATGTAAAAGGCAACACATCTTTAGGGAAATTTTTTTCTGTAGTTGTCTCAAATTAAGAATGTGTACCACATTTCTAGCCTAATTTCAGGGTTTATTAATATTTACTCATTGAACTTTTTTTCCACCTTTTGGATAGATGAAGATTTCCTTTCATGTTGAAATCCACCTGAAGATAGGTTAAGATGTATCTGAAGCTAAATGTGGGATATAAAGGAGGTTCCTTGCAGACCACAATTAACTTCTTTTATAAATGAACCAAACTGAAATTTCTTTGTGAAATGTTGCTGTATTGCAGATTCTGTAAATCTGTTTTTACCAGAGACACTTCAACCTTGGGGTGTATAGGATTGGACATGTGATTCTAGTAATTGAGTCAATAATACTATACAGATGAAATATGATATCTATAATCTGTCTTATTTGTCTTCAACGTATATAATTAAGAGCTACATTAGTCTTAGTCACTGCATTTTGCTGGGAGCTCAAGTTCAGTTGGTTGCTCACCAGACCCTAAAGGCTTTCAGAGACAAAGGCTTTCCAAGAAACATTTGTGTCTGTGAGTGTGACCTACTTTCTGTGTTCCTAGATGCACAATCTTGCATATGGCAGCATTAAAATGCATGATGTTTAAAAATAAATTCAGATTACTGAGTGATTCAGAATTCTGTATATATTATTTATCACTTGAGTCAATAATCATGTCATATGGAAACTTTGTAAGAATTGATTTTATTATATGTTTCTAATCACCAATACACAAACTAAATAACACTGAGTCCAGAACAGACAGCACTAAACTGATTAACTTCTTCATGATTTTTCATTTACAATTAGTTTTGGAGATACTATAATTATAAGGTTTTTTTTCTAGTCTGCATAACACAAAGGCTTTACACTGTTTTTTGCTGAATGTCAAATTTTAGTTAGAAAGTCACATAATAAGCCAAGTGACATGCTTTTGACATTGCCAATCAGATTTGTAACCACCTAAAAAGATAATATCAGATTTGCTTTTTATATGTGTGTGAAAATTATTTCCATGCATTCATCGATTTAATTTGCTACCATACTTGCCATTTTTGCTTTTGCCAAGGAGAGGCAGACCTATCAAGGTGAAAACCCTCTGGGTTTCACCATCAGTGGATGTATGTGGAGTCGGAACAATTGTAATAATACTTTTTAATTAGCCTCAGTCCTAAGCAACCACCCAGCCTATCACATGACATATCAGTTCTCAACTCGCATCAATGTATAATTTTCATATCATTCATGCTTTAAGATTTATTTGCAAATTATTTAAGAAAACATCATTCCAGATACCAGAACTGCAAAATAATTAATTGATCCTTTTTAAACATTTCTAGCTAATAATTATGAAGTCTTAATATTCCTGTTCAATGTCTGCAGTAACATTTTTGAACACAAAATAGTTAAAAATAAGGCATGATGTATAATAACATTCTGTGTTCTCTTAAATTAAGAGGAAACCTTTTGATGTGCTTGAAAGGTTGTTGTTTGTGTACTGTGTCCTTCAACTTAACACCAAAAGGGACAGAATGAAAAATGACAACAATTAAGAAGCTGATCTTTCAAAATTGTATTTTATGAATTTTCCTGGTCTGTGTTGCAAATTCTAAGATTTAAAATACAGAATAATTCAGACTATTGTTCACAGTTTTCTCTTCAAGGTTAATTAATTTTGAAATTAACAGGAGGAAAATCCATAGAAAGTTATTTGCCTTTATACCCAACCTTTTATTAATTTTATACTAAAAATGATTAAGTATGTAACTGTGCTTTTGCATGTGCAGACATGTGCAGACAGACACATATGTGAAAAATTCCTGACTGTAGTGAAGGACCCCAGTAAAGCTGCTTTGTTTGCCTTTTTTTACTTCGTAATAATTTTCAGTGGTGGGATTCCTTGTGCCACTCAGAAGAAGACACTGGTGAAAGTTGTATTACTCCCTGTCATACCAAAACTTAGGGGGATGTGACCAAACACAATATAAACAGAGATATCAGTACTAATATGCACCCTCCAGTGTTTTCAAATATGATGTCTTTATAAGAAAACATTTCAGTGATCTGTGCCAGTTCATCAGTCCTCAGTGTGTGTTGATGCCTGGGATTCTTCCTTTTCAGGTGCAACGCTTGTTTTATTTCTTGAGATTCCTGCTGGGCCCTTCCTCCATCCTGCCTGAATCCCTTTGGATGGTAGTGCTGCCCTTCATCACAGTTACTGTTTTCCCAAATTTGAGGTTGAGGTCACTTGCAAACTTGATGGAAGTGCACTCCATTACTACCTGGAGGCCACTGATAAAGCTGTTAAACCTGACAGGTCCCAGTGCAGAGCCCCGTGGTATCCTCTTTGTCACAGGCAGCCATGTAGGGTGTTCCCCACTGCTGCCCCTCCCTGACCCTGCCCATCCAACAAGATTTTTGCCATCTTCTTGTCCAGCCATCTGGGCTGTGATGGTCTAATTTGGCTAAAAGAAGTAATTAGTTATGGCTTAGCTAGACAAGTGAAATGAGCCTGTCAAATGTCAAAAATACATCCCCTATACTACCAAGCAGTATTCCTTCTGATTAGCTCCAAGGCTAATTTTGAACTGTGTGTCTTAAGCCACATGATTGATTGGTCTGATTTTTCTTTACAAATGTCACTGAGCAGATGAAGTTTGGCAGCTTGTCCAGTATCAGTGTATGTACTTATGATATTGGGTACTCATCAGGCCTTCACTAGCAAGAACTATTAGTTATAGGAACTGCCCATTTTTTTCTTGGCTAAGAGAAAAAAAATCCTTTTTTTCCCCCACAAAAACTCTGAAAATTTAGTTCAGAGTTTGAAGTAGTCAGAGCTTAATAATGAGATAGTAATACAGTGTAGTGGCTCTCCCACAACATACATTTCAATATATTTAACATTTTGTGCACAGCTGATGCCACTGCATCCACAAATTAAATAGGGAAACCAAACAGTTATTTGAAGCCGGCCGAACTGATCAGAATTTTTTCAGCTAAATGTATGCCACTGAAAATAGGCTTTTAATATAGAATGGAAATGTTTTTAAAAGACTGAATTTTAACTAAAATTTTCTAGGTAAAGACTGCATTGAAAAGAAAACATGAAGCATTTTGATCCTTACATTAAAGAATCTCCTGTTTGGGTTTGTAACAAAGTCTTTTTATAGAGGGGAAAAAAGAGAAAAAGAGGACCAGTGTTTGAAAAGTGCTAAAATCAGTTTTGGGTTTGATTTTAAGAATAATAAAATATTTCAATATTTTTTCTTACTGTCATGTACCAGTAGGAGTGCTGTAGGTGAATATGCTGCTGCTGCTATGCCATGAACTAATGACTATAAAAATAACACATAGGATAATTTTGCAAATCTACTAAATTAACAAAAAAAATATTATTACTAGAGTTTGGTCTTTTTCATTTTAGCTAAGTAAAATTCACCTCAAAATTATATGTTTTCCACATTTCTGTTTCGAGATTTTTTCAAGGTTTAGTTTTACTTCCAAGTCAGAATGAAACCTTTTCTTGAAGTACCACATTTTCAATTTGAATTAGAATGCCAAGAATTTAAAAGGCCTGTCCTCAGTCTTATCAAAAGCTGTTTAACAGTGTTAATACCTAGGAAAAGATGTGTTGGTGTCTGATGTCTTCGTGATCTTGGTGAAGCAAGATAAGGATCCACAGAGAATGTTCGGGTTTTGTATTGCTCTTTAAACTTCTCTAATTTAATTGAGAAGTTGGACTGATTTGCACTGGGCTTGATGTTGAGCTGTTGTTTGGACACCTTTTCTCATTTGTATCAGGTCCATTCACCCTAGCTGAAAATATCCTTCCCTGCCCACTGCTCCCATAAAAAAGGTAATCACAATTTTGATGTTTGTTACTGCAATGACAAATTCTGTTGTTGTTTTATATCATGGTCTTGATAGGAAATACAATTTTCCTGACCTGCTCAAGTTATTTGTATAGGTTTCACGCTTGTATAATGCTCAGCCTTGTTTAATAATGCCTGTCTGATCATCTATATTGCTATGAAGACTTTAAAAGCAGAAAGACAACATGCTTGTAAAATGTTTTATCCCTACCAAAAGTCTATGGTTGTCATGGCAACTATGGAAAGGAAGAAAAAAAAGAAAAACAGATAGTGATTTTCTTAAAAGATAGTATTTTATGGTTGTTAGAAATAAAATTATGAGAAAATACAGCAGTTTCTTCTTTGCTCTATCAGGCAGGATACAAAGAATTGTTCTTAGTTTTTAAAAATAAAAAAAAAAAATCATGCTTTATGTTCATTAGAAATGACATCAAATCTTCTTTTTCGTTTCAGTCCTTCTAGCCCAGGGCATTCCTGACAAAATAACAAAACTCAATTCAACCTGTGTGTTTTAACAGCAGAAAACCCTTTTACGAAAATTATAGTTTTTGACAGCTCTTTCATTATGTTTTCCTACCTTCCTTATCACCTCACCATTACAAAGGTGATAGTGTTCACCCCCTTAAAATAAAATGTAATGACTTTGAATAAGCTAGATCCCTTCCTAGTGACAAATTACATTGTGTCAAAGGGCTGCATGACAATTTAGGAAACTTAAGTCATTCTAAAAGCCTATGGATTTTACTGAAGATTTTTTTTTTCAGAAGTGAGTAAATTAGCCCACATTTCCTAATTTACCTAGTTAGTTTAAAATAAGCCTAGTCAATGTGAAAGTGAGTGGCAGAATCAGATTATAAAAGAAGAAAGTTTGCTTCCCTTCAGTCTGAGGGAAGCTTTTTATTTTAAAGTATTCGGTTTGGAGTAGTCCATTTATTTTTATATTCAGACATACAGTTTCTTTCTATGTTGCCTCAGTCTTTCCATCTCCAAAAAAATTATTGGAAATGGCCAGAAGAAAAATCTGTGCAACTGCTAAATAATAATACCATTTTGTCACTGTTGAAGAAAGGCTTCAAGAATCACACTCAGAGTATTTGGAATATACTTTCATTTTGACATAAATGAAACTGTAGGGAAAATGTCCTAAATACACAGAAAGGTGAGCTATAATGGTCTGTACGGTCCTTAGTTTCCATGAGAAACATCTACCAGCGTAACCTAAAACTGTTTGTGAGTTCTGAATGAGCCACATGTCTACTTTAACAAATATTGGGGCAGTGTTTTCTGCACCAAACTGGAGATATTTAATTAGTTCTTCTTTGCATGGTGCTCCCCACTGAACTCAGGAGGATTCAGCCCACATGTGACAATGGTATACACTGCTGTGACTGAATCTGAGAAGCGAGCCAGTTGCCTGGAATACAGTATTTCTGCAATTCCTGTGATATATTTGTGTAAAGATTTGAGTGAATGATTCAGCTCTTTCAAAATATATATATATATATATATATATATATATATATATATATATATTTCCAGTGGAAGACGACAGCTTCATCTTCGTGGTTTTTGTGCACCACCTGAGGGAGAAATCCTGTGGAAAACGTGAGTGAGATTTGATTGCATAGCTAAATATGTTAGCATGATGATCATGAGAAATGCATACAAATAATTGTCAGGATCATTTTGACTTTTGCAATTTTGATTTTTGTAATTCCTAGTTTGGAATGCTTGAACTTATGATTTTAACACCATTTGGTTTAGATGGAGCTTTATGGCATATAATTTATTAATATCTAAAATTCCTTTGCTTAGTAGTTTTCCTGTCTCTTCAATAAATAATTTTAAATAGAAGTTACAAGACATGGATGTAAAATGAACTATATGACAATGTAAGAGCCATGTTATAAAGGAGCCTTCTGCAGAAAACCTTGAATCTAATATTCCCCATCTGATCTGGTTTAAATGAAACAGTAGGATAAACAAAAGCATGTCTGTAAGTAAGGATTTTGATTTTGAAAGGCCAAACTTTAAGTAATTGGAAGAACTGATTAGAGACAATGGCTGGATCAAGATTTTAAGGACTTTAATATAGAAAAGCCATGCATATGAACTAAAAGGAGCAAACTGTACCTGGAATTTGCAGGCAGAGCAAAGAGGAAAAGGTTGGACAAAACATCCCAGGACTTTTAAACTACCTTCAAACTTGTAGTGGATATAAAAAGAGGAATTTGTAAAAAGAAAAAAGGATTGTTTTTATTTGGTGATAGAAAGCATAGGGGTAAAGATAAAGCCTTGCAAAAGATATTTAATACTTCAAACGGTATATTTAACCAGAAGTATAAAAAGAAAAGACAAAGTAAGCCCCATGATAGAAAGCAGAGGTAGTAATGAAATGTAAGATTTCATTAGTGTAGCTCTAGACCAACGTGCCTGTTGTGCTTCAATTTTCAGTACCGCTAATGAATCAGACCACCAGCCACTGGGTCCCAGCTTTCCTGTGGGCCAGCCACGTGGCCATGAGCATTGATTTTTCTTTCTCTTGTTTTTCTGTTTCTGGGTGCACAAGTTCTTTTACTCAGAGTTCAGAGTAAGACACAGAAGACGCCAGGCTTCTCTTCTTTGATTCTTTATTATTCTCTTATCTATGGTACAGCTGCATGGAGTGTGTTTCTTAGTTAGCAGGGTGGAAAATGGCCCCGAGTTCTAATTTACAAGGGCATTTAAAGTCCAATTTACCCAACTAGGGATTGCCAAGTAAAATGTTTCTATTTATAACCCAATAACTAACTATCCATGACCTGAAGTGCGGGTTTTTTGACCCAATAAAAGAACACCTAGGTTTGTGAAGAAGAAAGAAGAAGTAAAAACCCACATCCAAAATCCTCCATTTTATTACATGTATATTATTATATCACATAAACCTAAATTTTCTACATTTCTACATATTCCACCTAGTGATGTAACTAATTGCACAGCAAAAGTCTCAGTGCTATTACATAATTTTGGAAGCCTAAGGTCAAATGTAGTGTGCTTTTGAAGTTCATTGCCTGTCAGCACTGAAAGATTGAAATTACCTAAACCCAGGGTTCCAACACATGAGTTACATGCTGCAGGGCCTCCTCTTGCCACATAATCTGGCATGTATAAAACGCAGCATAGGTAAGAATCCCTGTGCAAAAAACTCATTGAAAAATGATAGAGTAATCTGCAAATCTGTTTAAAACTTCTGTATCAAAGAAAGAATCTGCAGAAATGAAAGAAGAATGTGATTTTCCACTGTTTTATTTCCTGTAATCTTTACATTTGTTGATATATATCTTTGAATCAGTATTGATTTTACCAGTTTAGACATATCATAGTATGTATCAACAAGAAGTGCATTTTAAGTAAAGCATAGATATTTTAGAATTCCATCTTGCCATAATTTAGAAAAAGCTTGCAAATTAAATTAGTTGGATTTTCAGCCAGGTAAGTTAAAACCGGCCTGTTCAAGAATGACTAATATTCTATACATTTATTCTTAAATTGTTATTTTGGTAGAGGACAATATCCTGGTGCAAACTGTTTTTTCTGTACAGAGCAGACCAAATTTTCTCCTCTGTGGAAGACTTCTGCATGGAGCTTACCAGGCAAATATTGTTTGCCTTAGCTCACTGAGAACACATAAAAGATTCACATATGTTGTGTTAGAAGAAAAATTAGGGGCTGAAATCACTGTGCAACAGATTTAAAGACCACATCACAGAGACACCATCTGCACTTCACTAAGGGCTTGTTCCAGCTACAGCCCAGATTTGTCCCCAGAACTACTAATGTGGGGAAGCTTAATTCAATCTTCCTTGGTCCTCTGTATTTAGTTTTGCTGAAAAGAGGAGTTAATATTTGCATATAGCCAGACACCATTCTCACAAATGTAATTGGGTAAGAACTTGTAGTCTGAATAAAATATTGCTGCTAATGGATATCTTGTTTCACATATAGCAATTGAAAAAAATATATCCTGTGCTTTGCAGCTGCTTCTTGTCATTGCCAGCATTACCCTTGATCTGATGCTTCATGTGCTGGATAGTTTAATACCAGCTATACCAAGTCTAAATTTTTAAGAACCTGAGAAGTATCATTTTACAGATAATTCAGAAGCATTCAATAATATTTCTGATTTGTACTTCTTCACATGTTACAGGATCTTTCCACCTAGATCAAGGAACCTAGTGAACATTACACAATCAGAATTACCAGGTGACTTACATCTAATGATCTTTGAAATCTCTGTGTATTGAGAAGCAGGGTATATTATCCCAGGTGAGATTTGTCCCCAGTATAAGATAATGAATTTAATATAAGAGTTGACTGTATGCAGAAGTAGTTTTGGAGAATATCATGGGAGCTGGAAAAGAAGCCAGGGCTTTAATGTGTGTCACACTGTGTCCTAGAGATTCTTTGTTGCATGTTTTTCCTTCACTGCAGAAAAGCTATTTTCTCTACTCTCTTATTTCTTTCCTCCTTTTCCTGCCCAGCTCTCCATTTCCAGAGCTAAATATACATTTCAGATATTAGCTTCTAGAACTCCAATCCCTGCATGAACCAAGAGGGAAATGTTTCTTTTGTTCACTCCAAGAGGTTGTAGTTATTCTTCTCAAGTAGGACCAGGATTTTATCTCAAATATTTATGACAAACTGTGGACATCAAGGCCTATTGAATTTCATGAAAAGTTAGAAGCTAAAAAACTTTCTTAGAGATTATTTGCCTTGGGTGCCTTCTCTGGTAGGATCAGTACCACTTGTCACATAGCTAAAGATAAACCATGATTTTCCCCATACAAATATGCTTGGTAATTCTTATTGATCAAAAAATACTTAAAGCACTAGGCATTTCTCTACTCTAGTATTCCATACTTCTGTTTCCTTTTTACTAGGTATTCTGAAGAAAACAGTTGGGTCCTGAAGAAAACACTTGGATTCATCCTTGAATTAAACTAATGAAAACAAAGAAATGCTTATATATATATATATATCACGTAAGTATGAATACACATATAGTACTTGAATACAAATGTGTGTATATGCATTTTAGCCTGGAAGATAATTTATTCATTTCCAAACCAGAAAAAAAAAAAAGAATGTTTTACCATATGGATGTTTGTAAGATTATGCTCATTCTGAAGATATGTATTTTTGCAGAATTGCCATCCTTGTACCAGCAAACAATTTTCTATTATGTAATCTTCAAATGTTTTGCAGCATCCTAATTAGGAAGTCTTCTCACTCCTTCTCACAAACAGCAATTTTCTTTTTTCTGTTTTCTTTTTTTTTTTCATTTAATAATCTAGCTAAGGAAATTAGTGTCTATTTGGAGGGATAAATCAAGAACAGCAACAGACTTGTGATGATGACTGTCTTAGAAACACGTGCTTCATTAAAACTTCATTTTTGTTGCATTAAAAAAAAAAAGGAAGAAAAAATTCTGTGGAACAGTCAGAGACTTTACAAACTTAGACTCAGGCTTCTCTTCTGCTGAATTTTGTGGTGTGACCTTGGCCAATTCTTGTAACTGTCCTGTGCTTCATTTCCACATCTTCACAATGAAGACAACAGCTCTTCCTATTCCACAAAAGCTGTGTGAAGAGACGATATATGAGGTGAAAATCTAGCCAAAGAAGAGTGATATTCATTTACTTACATGTTTAATACATATGTCTAATTTTTCAGCTGTTCATTTCTGGTTTTCTTCATGGCCATTGGAAATAAAGAAGTAATTCCAGGGCACAACTCATCTCATCCTAAAGGAAACATTGAAAATAAATGAGCTGAACAATGTGCCTGCCTCTCCACTGATTGCTAAGGAAGTCTCAGGTGTAGATGTTCAAATACCTGTAACTGCAGGTGTTTGGTCAGATCACTCAGTGAAACAACTCCAAGTTTCTTATAATAAGGAAGTTCTATTGAAGTCATGAGTGTACTTGTAGACTAAATCACTGCCTGTCACAGAATGAGAGAAAAAGAGTGTGAAAGAGACTTCAGAAAGTCATCAACTCTATGCTTTTGCCCCCAGGAAAAATCAGCTGTACCTGCCAACTCTGATAGATGCTTACCTAACCTGTCCGTAGAGATTTCCATGCAGATAAATCGTGGGCAGTTGCACAGGCAAAGATACACCATCTTCTGAGTGTAAGTTAAGTGCCCATTACTAAAGTGTTTATCTCTACAAAAGTCATGTGTTGTAAACATATAGAAGATAGACATTTAAATGTGTTTCAGTATTTTGCTCTGCTTATAATGGTGAGGGAGGCAGTGTGACTTTCCATGCACACTTTGAAAATTCAAACCCAGCTGCCACCTGTAGTCTTGAGAAAATCTATTTAAGATGTTATTTTTTTATCAGGAAAAGAATTGTGGATTACATTTTCCAGCCAGGAGTTCTACTCCTATTATGCATACCTCCTTACTTTCTGAAAAACAGACATCTCTGCAAATGTCTTTCTGAGAAGTACTTTCTTTTGTAAATACCCCTATTGAAGTCATGCGTGTACTTGTAGACTAAATCACTGCCTATCACAGAATGAGAGAAAAACAGTCTGAAAGAGACCTCAGGAGGTCATCTACTCTATGCTTTTGCCTGCGGGCAAAATCAACTGTACCTGTCAACTCTGATAGATGCTTACCTAACCTGTCCTTAGAGATTTCCAATGACTGAAACTCTAAAAGCTCTTCAGGCAATCTGTTTGAGTGTGTCATGATCCATGTCATTAGAAAGTTTTACATAATATCTATCTTAAATCTTCCAAGCTGTAATTCAAACCCATTAATTCAGTTTCCATCCTCCCTAGGCATGGAGAACTGATTGTTTGTTCTTCATTCCAGAAGCATTTTACATTCTTGCAGATCATAACAAGGCCATCCTCTTTTATCTTTTTTTTCCTGAAGCATTCATAGTAGTACACTTTTTCAGTTCCTCCTTCCTGGTTTTGTTTTTGGGGTTTTTTGAAAGTGCATTTGTACATGTTTTAAATAGAAGATATATTCCAATGTTAGTGTGTATCAGGTGTGGGTCCCAAGGCTTTGGTAGCAGGAAGGGAGATGCAAGGGTGGCCTCTGTGAGGAGACCAGGGGCTGCCCCGTGCTGGACACAGCTGTTTCCAGCTGCATCTGTAAGAGACCAACCAGAGGACAGTGCTGGACCCATCAGCCAAGCTGGTGGTGCCCTTGGCAAAGCACATTTAATGAAGAGCAAAATACCACTCAGCGGTGAGGAGTGAGAAAAAAAGCATGAGAAATAATCCTGCAAACACCAAGGTCAGAGAAAAAGGAGGGGAAACAGGTACTCCAGGTACTGGAGCACATTCCCTTGTGGCCTGTGTAACCATGTTGGAGCATATATTCACACTGCAGCCCACGGAGGACCAAATGTTGGAGCAGGTTTTATCCTGAAGGACTGCAGCCCATGCAGAGGAGCCATTCTGAACAAGGGAAAAGTGTGAAGAAGAAGCAGCAGATAGGAACCATTATGTACCGATCCCAGTCTCCATCTCCATTCCCCATATTCCCTGCAAAACTTGATGAGGCAGGAAGTCAAGGGGTTGGGAATGAGGGAGCAAAGTTGAATCTGGGGAAATATGTGCCTGGGAGGACGGTGTTTTCCTTTTTGTATCTCAGCATCTGGTTAAACTTTTAATTGTCGAGGAATTAAATTAATTTTCCCCAAGTTGAGTTTGTTTTGCTTGTGACACTATTTGGTAAGTGATCTCCTTTATCTCCACCCATGAGTGTTTTTAGTTTATTTACCCTGCTGTGCCCTGCTCAATTAAGGAATGGGAGTGAGAGAACCTCTGGGTGGGTGTCTGGCAGCTACCCAAGGTCAACTCACCACATTCCCACTACAGGATAGTCTTTTACATTAAACACTCTTCCTGCTTTTAAAATACATTTTGTATATTTAAGGCAAAAAATGGAAGTCAAAGAATAAGTCCTTTCCTATCCTATCTTTCTATCTCAAATCCATATTGAAAAAAAATTACAAAATAGAATTCAACAATTGGACTTTCTTATGCAGAATGCAAAAATTTAAACCAACCATTTAAAACTCTAAAACTTCCGATCATCAATTATTTCACCTGCAAGAAGCTAACCAAAAAATATTACTTACTTTACTTTAGAAAAATCAGTCATTACTAAAGACTAGATTAAAAATCCAGCCCACTCTCCTGATAGTTATATTTCTGATCAATTATGTTAATTCAGAAGTGTCAATTAACCAAGATGTCATTTCAGTCATCCATTTAGGAAGAAAATAAAAATGTTCAAAACAGTGGGAGTTATATATTTTTACTTTATTTTAGAAAGAAATTACAAAATTTTAAAGTCAGAAAGAATTTTGCTTATAATGATAATGGTATTATATTTTTTGTTAAAAAGCAGTCAGCCTTCAGTCACATCTTTCAATATAATTTCAGAGTCTAAAATGATGTTTTAAATCTGAAGTTCATTTTAAGCATTTTATCTTAGAAGTATATTGAGATTTCATAAAGGAAATAGGGAATTGGGCTACATATAAGGAAATTGCCTCATCATTCATCCTTCATAATTAGCATGGTTGGGTTTTATGAATTAATAAGTGCATTCATGGGTTCCTGGCTCTCCTTACTTCAGTGTGATAGTATTGAGAAAGGTGACAGATTTACAGTGGGAAAAAAATTTGTAACACCATTTCTTTCTTGTAAGCTATTTATGACAAGATGGTTAATACGAAGAACTACAAAGTGCAATTTATATGGGTTTATTGATTAAAGTAAAATTATAGCACAAGGGATAGTAGAGTAAGACATTTTCTTGAGACAGAGATGATGAACAAAATCTGTGACATAATTTCTGTTTCAGTCTCATCATCAATCTATTGAAATACGTTCCAAAAATTCACAGAAGGGCCAGGCTTCTTTCTTAGTTTTCTGGTGGTGTTACAGTCACCACTTCATAGAACCATGGAATGGTTTGTTTGGAAGGGACCTTTAAAGGTCAGCTAGATGCAGGGGCACCATCCACTACACCAGTTTGCTCAAAGCCCAATTGACTCTGACCTTGAACATTTCCAAGGATGGGGCACCCACAACTCCCTGGGAAACTCTTTCCAAGTACTTACCACCAACTTTTTCCCTTGTGCCCAATCCAAACATACCCTGTTTCAGTCTAAAACTGTTGCCCTATCTCCTGTCTCCACAACTCTTCACTGACCTTGGTGCCTGCAGGGCTGCTTCTGTCACATGTTCCCACTCCCATCTCCTGGCTGCTGTTGCACAGCAGGCTTAGTCAGCTTCTTAGATATGTTTTATCCCAGACATGCTTCCTCTGTCACTGATGGACTTGGCCTTGGGCAGTGGCAGGTCCATCCTGGAGATGGCTGGCTTTGGCCCTTTCAGACATGGGCAAAGCGTCTGATATCTTCTTGCAGAAGTCACCTCTGCTTCCCCATGCTACCAAAGCTTGCCAAGCCAAACTACTACTGTCCAATTTTTCATCCAACGGTATCCCCAAGTCCTCTGCAGGGATGCTCTCAATCCTATAATCACCTATAATCACCTATGCTGGTGATTGCCCTGACCCAGGTGCAGGACCTTGCACTTGGCCTTGTTGAATTTCCTGAGGTTCATGCAGACCCACCTGTCAAGGTCCCTCTGGATGGCATCCCTTCCCTCCAGCATACCAACTACACAACTCAGCTTGGTATCATCCACTACTTGATGAAAACATTTGGTACAGAATGATGGAATCACAAAATGGGTCAGGTTGAAAGGGACCACGGGGAGTCATGTGGTCCAGCATCCCTGCTCCAGCAGGGTCATCCCAGAGCACATTGCACAGAATTCCATCCAGATGGTTCTTGAATATCTCCTGTAAAGGAGACTCCACATCCTCTCTGGGCAACCTGTTCCAGTGCATGGTCACCCACACAGTAAAGATGATCTTCCTCACATTCTGGTGGAACTTCCTGTGATTCAGTTTCTGCCCATTGTCTCTTGTCCTTTTGCTTGGCATCACCGAGAAGAGCCTGGCTCTAAGCTCTTGACGCCCTCCCTTCAGATACTTCTGTACAGTGATGAGGTTCTCTTTCAGTTTTCTCTTCTGGAGGCTGAACAGGTCCAACTCTCTCAGCCTTTCCTCATAAGAGGCTCCGGTCATCTTTTTTGCCCTCCATTGGACCTGCTCTAGGGGCTCCATGTCTCTCCTGTCCTGAGGAGCCCAGGACTGGACACTGCACTCCTGGTGTGGCCTCACCAGTGCTGAGCAGAGGGGCAGGATAACCTCCCTCGACCTGCTGGCAATGCTCTTCCTAATGCCCCCCAGGATCCCATTGGCCTTCTTGGCCACAAGGACACACTGCTGGTCATGGACAGCTTGTTGTCCACTAGGACCTCCAGGTCCTTCCCCACAGAGCTGCTTTACAGGTTAGCCCCAAGCCTGGTGCAGGGGGTTGTTTTTCCCCTCTGCAGGGAAAAACATTGCATTTGCCTTTGCTGAATTTCAGACTGTTCTTTGCCTTGGCTGAACCTGCTATAGCCTGGGGTTTTTTCCATTAGACTGCCGGTGGAGTCTGAGAAGTTCTGTACACTGAACTGGAGGTTTAGGCTTGAAATGAGTGCATAAAAGGTTTTGGTATTGGTTTCAAGGCCTTTTTTGGTTTGCTGCAACACTGTGTAACTTTTGCCTGACAGAAGAGTATCAAAGAGCATGATATTAAAGTGCAATGTATGTTAAATTATATAACAAACAATAGTGAAATTCTTAATGAAAGCTTTATGGACAGATTTTTGTTTTTATCACAGAATAAAAAGCTTTGCTGTTTTGGAATCATTCCAGTCAATCAAAATATTGTCTGAGAGAATTCATTCTGCAACAAATTATGCCTTCATCCTATATTACTTTAGAAAGCTGTTTTTTACCTCGAGCACATATGTCATGGTTCTCTGCTATGTTCTGATCTAAAAGCACTTTCACAGGCTCCACTGGGACTCCACTAACTTCACTATTTCAAGTCCATAAAGAAGATTTTGACCAGATCCTATAAATTCGAGTGTTGTACAAATATAATGGTTGTCTGATGGCTACCATTCCAATTCTCTTCATACAGTGTAACTTAGTAATATGATCTCAGCCAAGGGTAATGTTTTTATGCGGATAGAATCCCAGCCTGGGAGTTATTAACCTCATGCTCTGTTCCCAGATATGTTTCAGATTTACTGTGCAACCATAATTAGATGCGATGTTCTGTCTGTTCTTTGGATTGCTGTTTGCACAAGGACAATGATACTTCCTTACCCTGAACAACCCTTCTGAGAAATGTGTGTAAAAACCATTAATCTGTTGATTACGTACCTTAATTATTACCTAAGTGTCAACACCATTGCAGCCATCTATTCCATTAAGTCTCCATGACTTTTTATCTGGCTTCTGTAGTATTTATGAGTACTTATGGATTTTGCATTTGGAAGAACTCAGTATCTTCCAATGGAAACAACATTTTGTGTTACAGCTCTCATAGCTGCAACATGAGATTGAAATCAATGTTGGAATTAAAGTTTTTGCTTTTTGTACCCCAGGTTTTCTGGTCTGATTATTCATATCCATCAGTGCTTTCTGCATGTCAAGTGAAATTTCCAATCAAACTGAAAAGTTTTTGATGTGGTGTGTTCCTTTATTCTCTTGTTGTAGCCAACATCTAGCTGTCTGGTTTTAAATACTTCAACATAAAATACTGATGTAAGAATTGCCTCAAATAGTTGTGCTCTTGTTCTGTAGATTTTGTTGCAGGTACAGTGATAATTGGTCTCCTCATGTTTCCTTCAGAGCACTTCACCACATGCTATTTCCAGCTATTTCATGCTGTATTTTATATTCCTTTCCAGCCAGGTTAATAGATGTACTCATATTAATCTTTTAAACCTACACATAGTGTCTATATTTGGAACTTACATTATTCCTTTTGCCAGTCTTTCCTCAAACATAGATTGTGAAAAGAAGCTGCATATCAGAGTTAAATACTCCAGCACTTTCTGACCTACCTTTGCATACATTTATGATGTTTTTCACTCCCTTCCCCCAGCATTAGTATCCCTACTGTTTTTCCTGTTGTGTACATAATTATCTGTTCCGTTGTTGAAATGCATATTAAAACTCAGCATTTGCAGGGGCATTTAAGATTTTGCAAAGTTTTCCTATTCTGCAAATACAGAATAACAGCATTGTTTCTGCCACAATGCTTTGGAGTAAAGCCAGTCTTTTGGATGGTAATCACTGGCATTTTATTTTACAGTTCAGACAACTGCAATTCCTACAGTAGCATACCAGAGCCCAAAAGTAACTTATAAATATGGACTGATGCTACCCAGTATGGTTTTTTTTTCATTACTTTGTATATTTAAGGGCTATGATGTGCACTTAGTTTAATTAAATTATATAGTTCACATTTTTGGGTACCTTTTGCCCTTTGTTCCAAGAAGAAAAAATATTTAGATTCTCTGAGTTCTTAAATGGATTTCATCCTTCATGTACAGAGAAGGAGCAGTTCTAATGCACACACTGTGCCACAAATCCTGCCTCTCTTGCAGTTAGTGAGCTTTGGGAAGACTCCAGAATGGGAGCAGAGGTGCCCAGAGGCAGACTTTCAGACAGTCTGTATATACCACATTTACAAAAACCCTCAGTCTCTCCTTTGAGGGATGCAGCTGGCCTTGGACACTCATGGAGCCTGCAGGAAGGCCTGGAAGGTGTCTTACTTGGTGAATCTACCTGGACTTTTGGGGCTACTATGGATATGTACAAGAAAGGCAGAACAACATGAGGGAGATGGATTACCAAGGTAATGTCCCCTGTAAAGTTTTTGTCTCTTGCCTTTAACCGTCAAAGTTATGCCTCCAGCTACAACATTCAGCCTTCAACTCATGATTCAGTCAGAGCCAGAAGCCATGAACACCAAAGGATGAGATATCTTTTTTAAAGATTTTTTAACAGATAAGAAATTAGGTACAGCACAATTGTCATGCACTTCATAGGATAAATGGGACAAATGCTGCAATGGCATAGGCAATGCAGCCTATTAGAAATGAAGTGCAGTTCCAGCATTGCTGTACATGGTTCTTTATGGTTCAAGTGGAGGAACAAGGGAAGCAGCAAGAGCTGGAAGTTTTTGCATTTAGTTGATCAGAGACAAGCTGGACAAGGAAACAATTTCTAGTTGTGGAGTGAATACATTTTATTTGAGCAAAAGTTTGGTCATCCTACTCCAGTTGTTCTGAGTGATGAAAATATGACATACTCCTAAGTGCTGATCAAGGTTTATCCAAAGGTCAGGCTGAATTCTTAAAAGAAATGTTGAATCTATTTGCTATCAAATTATCTGTTCAAAGGGCTTGGGACCATATCTCATGCAGTTACTATTAAAATATGGCCTCAAAACTGAACAGAGTAATGTTCAGTGTTGTGTCTGAAACTACTACATAAAGAAAACCACTGCAACAATGGAGGAAAGAATAATCCATCATATGTTCTTTGATGTGAATGTCATATATTCTCCTTTGCTGTAAAGTGGCTTCTGGGATACTGTATTGTCTTCTGCATTTCATTAAGGTGCTTTTACAGCAGTCTCTGAAATTCACCTAGAGCTGGTCCTGACAGGGAGTTCTGACCTTTAGATGGATATAGTTTTGCCTGTAAAGTAAGCTAATTGTTAACCTTATTCCCAGTGGGCAGGTGTCCATAGGGCAAAGCCCAGCAGTGCTCAGCAAATCTGGGCCAAATCCCCAGCTGGTGCAAATCATCGTGGGTTCACCAAGTCACTATGCATCAGCTGAAATTTAGCCTCGGTAAAGGCAATAATGAAATTCATATTGCTACCAGTGAAACCAGGATTTTACACTTCAGATTCGGCTAATTTCTAGTCAAGATTGTAATACTATTATAAAATAAATTTTGAATTTAAATATGGCAATATGCCACTTAGAGCAGATTAGGTGTTTTTGTTTGGAATTCTCCTCTAGCTCTACTGTATAATAACAGGGCTTTTGTGCAGAGAACTTTGCATTCTCCCATGAAGCAAATGCTGTGTATAGCTTAGGCTCAAACCTAATAAAATAGAAGGTCTTGAACTCTTCTCCGGTTATAACAGTCCATGGTGGGGAAGCACAAATTTAGAGTGCCTGGTTGAAATCACATAAAAACCACATCTTCCAGTGACTGACTGGCATCTCGTATCTCTGGTTCCTTGGCTGTGATGCATCGATTAAAAAACCAGAAAAAACCTTGGTGCTGCACTTCCTGCTGCATTAGCCAGCTACTAATGTCCTAGCAGGGGAACATGGGGCAAACTCTCTTCTCTCTCTTCTTCTCTCCTGTCAGTGGTAACATTGGTTTTGGGGTTTAGGTCTTCTCATGTAATCAAAGTAAATGTAGTCTCTTCTCTAATATTTATTTTTAATTACACCTTATCTCTTTGTCTACTATTGAGCCACTTCTGCAAACTGTGTTAAGAATTTGTATGTAAATATTTTAACATAAAAAACGTGAAAAGTGGTGTTGAAGTGCTTGAAATTTAATGCTTTCTTCTGTATTCCTGTTTATCTTTTTTTGCTTTCCATAACAAACGGTTCCTTTTCCCTCCAAATGTCATTCTGACAAACGTCTTGAGTCATGACCTTTGTGAGTTAGACAAACTGAGCAACCAGAAATACATATCCAATTACAGTATGTATTTGGTCTACAGTATTGGAAACAGTATTGGATACAGTATTATATATCCAGTTTCAGATGCATGTACGTACAAAGCATGGTGCAGCTGTAGACCACTTACAATGAAGTTTTATGATTTCTGCATGTTAACGTAGATCATATCAGATCATATTTGGTCTGCATTAAGATAGCAGTTCTCACTTCTGTGAGGTCCACTGCCTAGATGAAAGACAGTCTCAGAAGATGTAATTGCCAAAGATGTAATTCCTTTTCTATCTTTTCAGGAAGTTTCAGTTTGTAAGTGTACCTCTTGCCTGCCTTACCTCTATGTAACAAAGAAGCAGTCATACTTGAGACGACCATTGCAATGGCCAACTAACCCACACCTAAGTGGGTATGAATAGTAAAATATGGTTTTAGGTACAAAGGATCTCATAGGTTTTCAAAATAGGTCTATGGGTTATTCAAGGATATTCCTAGTGAGGAATTAATACTCTTCCACAGAATTCCAATTTGTAAAATGTTGAAGGCTCATCAGAATTATGTTCACTGCAGCCCACATATGTGCAGGTGATGCATTAGTCTACTTAGAAGTGAGGATGCCATAAAATGCTAGACAGTTTTGCATGAATAGCTTAAAGTAGTAATGCATAGTTGGAATTTTATCATCATAAATATGTTTGAAATATGTAAGTTACTCTGAAAATAAATTCAGCTTAATTAATATTTCTTCTCTGATTTGAATAGTTCCAGAGACTCAAGCCAGTTCCACGATAATTATGACCACTTTTTAATTAAAGACAAAACTTGGAAGCTTTTGCAGGAGAAAAATGAAACAAGCTAATAAAGAAATTCATTTTATAAAATATTTCCGTTTTCCTCCTGTCATGGATTAGCATGACATACAGGTTTCCTGAATGACTTGCAGAAGAACAGTTCCTAATTTTTTTCCATCACTAAGAAATATTTTTTATCTTTATTGATTTTTCTTTTCATTTTTTTTTCTTTTTTTTGTTGCCACTGGATTTAATTTAAAATATTCTGTGGGATTAGGCATTTTTCTTGTTGAAAAATGAGAGAGGATAATGTACTCTTTATAAAATTTCTAATATTAAGGATATTTTGAAATGTTATGGAGCAGGAAAAAGGAACAAAAAGATGAAAGAGATGAGTAATTAAGATAGATTTCAATGAACTGAGAACAATAAAATGAAGATTGATGTTCCGAATGTTCCAAAATTAGATTTCTTTGTTGTGGCTGAGAAAAAAAACATAAATTTTAGCTAAGACCAAAAATACCCAAGATTTGTTTAAAAGAATGAAATGGCAAATAAAAATAAAAATAGAAAAAAAAAATCACTTGTCTTTGTGGGTTTTTTTCTTTCTAGCTATATCATGGGTCTAATAAAATCTATTTCCCTCTGTAAAAATTTTGACCTCAGTGAGATTAATGAAATGATATCTTTCTGTGAGACAAATTTTTCAAGGAAAACATATTTTCTTTAATAATGTTTTTCAAAATATTCTACATCAAAGTTATGAAGGAAAACAATCTCTTCCAATAAAATATAAAATCAACTCACAACTAATTACAATTAAGAATTAAAAATAGTGTTCACAGGATTATTACACAGCACTGCAGATAAATTACATGTAAATACCTGGTATTCATGCAACTGCTGATGTAAGAAGTGCAGGAAGTTGATGATGTCCATCCTTAGCAGTCAGTTTGTCAGATTTTCTTCTGAGGTACTGCTTTGGACAGTAAGGATTCCACTTCCATAATAATTTCTGATCATCAGTGCTTCAGATGTCACCTTCTGGAATCCTGCTGGGAATATCTCAAACCTTTAACACTACTCTAAACAGGATTTTTATGGTTTAAGGTATACTGCAGGCCTTTGTGCTCAAAAAACCCCCATCTGATGATCACCACATCACAGTTAAGATCTGATCGCTGTCCCAAAATGTAATTTAATCCATATGTACAGAGCAGCTGGGCCTGCAGCACATAACCAATATCTGTGACTTAGAAAGCTTGAATCACATATGCTTGAAATAAATGTCAGACCAGAGGAAAAGCACAACTTCATAATTTAATGGTAAAACACAAAACATTTAGATGCAGCAGGTGCATTTGGCAATCTATCAGTAATTCATTCCCCCCACAAAACTTGGTTAGTGTAAAAGGTCAGGATCGTTCCCTCATGGATTTGTAGGTATATGCTGGTCCCTCCTAATGCCTCAGCAGAACATGGTGTTTTTAACATCATTGCCATTTAAAAGCAAAATTGCATTTTAAACACATGCACTTAGAACTGTTACATTTTCTTCTTTTTGCCTTTAAGGTAACAAGATACGGTACTTTGCAGTCCTGTACTTCTGCAGAAGTATATAGGTTGGTAAGTGTGCCTGCTATATGCTGTACCATGCTTATAATATATCATATAAGCCATATCAGAGGTTGTGTCATGGGCTTCAGCCTAACCTTCCTCTGCATTGTTCAAATTTAGATGCCCTTGCCATCCTCAGCAATACGTAATAAAATTGGTGCTTGAGCCCACAATTTCACTTCCTATAGCAGCTTTAATTTAGATCATGTTATACTTTTTAGATTGGAATTTTCCTAAAAGTATTTTTTCTGCAATTTTTAAAACACGAGTCCAAATGGAATTATTACTTTTATTGTTATTGTTGTTGTTGTATTACCTCAAGGTTGCTACTGATCAAATTCATAAGTAAAATTTAAACTATATTTTTTTATGTTTTCATGTCCTGAAACCCTCATTTCAAAGTGTTTCTACTTGCTGTTTTTAGGTAGAATGAAAATAATTTGCATGTCATTAAACCCATTTTTTCACAGACATTTTAGCTATCTTTTCCTCTTAATTTGTGCTATTTTCTTTTGTTTATTAGTTGTTATTATCTGGATTGAGTGAAATGTAAGTAAAAAATTATTCTTGCTTTAGCTCATCTCAGATTCTACATGGTGTTGTTTAGTTTGGCAAAAATAGTAACAGAACAAAACTGATAGCTGAAAAAAGATTAGATAATAACTAAAATTGCAAAGCAAGCTGACCTAAAGGGATTGATTCAGCAATGCTGAAGCCAAACTGGCTGTTCTCTTTCCACAATCTCTACTCTTAAAGACTTCCTGACAGTGACATTTGGAAAAAAAGTCTCTGAAGACACGAGTTTTTGAGAATGTTCTGTCTTCTGTAAAAAGTAGATTAGAAACATTAGAGTGAAGTGCAAATGATAACACAAAATTATGAGACACTGAATCTGCTTAAGTGAGAAATATTGATGAACATCATGAAGGAAATGCTAATCAAGGTATCTGTCTGTGGAAAAATAGGCTTTAAAGGTAATTATGTAAGAAAGTAATCCACACCCTTCCTTCATGAACATCTGTGTGAAAGAATTTACTCTGAACTCGAACTTTAATTATAAATTATAAATTTTAATTATAAATTTTATCCATTGAATGGATGCTGCCACACTGATTTGAAGACTGAGGAATTCACCTATTATCAGAGGGGTTACATTTGCAGACATATTTAGAATAATGAATGCTGTCAGCTTGTTGATAAGCATGTACCTCCCAACAACCTTGGGAATTCAAGCTGTGGAACAAAATCTCTCATTGACATTAGTGGAAAAAAATGAGCCTGTGCATTGGTATTTTCAGAGAATTTTAGTCTTTCTAAAAATTCCAGGAGTTAACAAGCTTTCAGTAGAATCCAAGACCTGAGGAAACTACACGAAGAAAATACCTAATACTCCTTTATATAACACTTTGCAAGTATCCCAAGTGACAGAAGCTGTTACTGCCAAGAATATTAGAGATATGAACCTAATATAGAAATATCTTCATATCTATTATCTCCTTACTCGATTTAACTGCCCATCATTTTTGTGAAAAGAAAGGATTCCCCTCGGTCAGAGGAAAAATGGAATTTACTAATACATAAACTGCATTGGCATTCTCAGCACCAATCCTTTTCCCAGATGAGAAAAAAAAAATATTAATTACATAGGCACTCCAGTCCTTTTTTTAAGTTATTTTATTCTGAAATTATTTCTGCATTCCCAAAATACCTAAAGCTATTAAATAATTTTTCCCTTGAACTGCATTAATATTCTCTAGTGAAAATGAGGAAGAACTAGTGTTAAAAGTTAGCTACATTAACAGAACATAATACCTCTGCTAAGTTAACAGGAATTAAAGCAGTAGTTATAAAAGAAGAGGTGGCACTGGGTGAAATAATCTGTCAGGGCAAAATCTTTCATAACAGACAAATAATGTACAAAGATGTACAAACTCTATAATGTACAAACTCTAGCTTAGTACTACAAGTAGGAAAAAAAAAAAGAAAATTCAGAATCCTGTAGATATTTATGGCAACAGGAAATACATCTCACTCTCTATGAAGGGTGTTGGTTTGTACGTGCAGCAAGGTCTGCAGTGGCACCTAATTCATAGAGTCTTCCAGCTACTCAAATCAGTGTTGTAAACTTACCACTTCCATTATTATCTGCCCACATCTTGCAGAATTTAAGCACTTTAAATTAAATTTTAGAAGAGTCCATATCAGACTTTCGAAGCTTTTTTACTCCATATGTGGTATTAGACATATCCAAGAACATATTTTGTGGTTTTGTGATCTTTAATATGAGAAAAAAAAAAAAAATCGAAGCAAGTCTCCTAAAATATCTGCAGGATATAGACATTATAATCTAGTTAATAGGGAAGGCATTTCTAAAATGCACTTGAGTTGACAAGGCATATTTGAATTTAATTTAAATGGGAGCAAGTACACATTAAGTAAAACTTTTTATGCCTTAATGAAATATTTAGCAGTTCTTGTCTGAGGTTCATTGGAAAGCAGTAATACTCAATGTATAAGAATAATTGATATCTACTAACTACATAATCTGTAGCATTAGCCCCATCATTACTGGGATTTTTCCTGTTTTGTTGGGTTTTTGCTTTAATGCCCTGCAGCTCTGAACTGTGGGCCCTCATACTCCAGACAAGCTGCATAGAAGGAATGATTGGTTCTGTATACCCTCTGCTGTCACACCAGTTTCTCAAATTCCTCTTTTTTAAGACACTATGCTGAGTCTCCATTTTCTATTCCTTTTTTTTTTCCATCTAAGTATTACTTACAAGAAGACAAAAGAACTTTGTTGTCATCATGTCCCTTAGAGCTAGTGTAAAACTAAGCAGTTTGCAGGGTTTTCCACTAATCTGAAACTGCCAGGACATCAAGATTGGGGAAAGGCAGCTGTAGTGTTTCTTTTCTCTTATGAAGTTCAAAGAAGATGGGAGAAAGATGGTAGTAGAACAAAATACTGAAAATGGATTGCATTATGCAGTAATTTTCCCTCTCTTTTTTTCTTTTTCCATCATAGAGCAGATAAAGAGACATTCATATTATTCCTCAGAAACAGCTCATTATGACATGATGAACGAATGAGTGAATAAAAGAGTGAATAGGAAACAGCGACCTTAATGGAAGCATAATCCCAAAAGTGAAATTAAGTTTTGTGTTGTTTTATGTTAGGAACTTCTATGTTTATGAAGTTTTTTCCAACTGAACATTTAGACTACAAGACATCTTGTCTCTAAAGCTCTCAGGTCTCAATTCACACAGATTGTGTTGAAAAGTATATAGAGAATTTTTGTGGGAAACATCTTTAAATGAATAATTCATATTTTATTAGAACCAGAATCTTTGGAGTCCTGTGGATGCACTCAGAGCCAGCTTCTGCAGAAAGTTGAAAACTGTTGTCAATTATAGTTTGGTATTTTCTATATTTTCAAAAAATTTTTGTGAGAAGGATTCCTTTTTGATTGAAATTTCTTCTTTGTTTCTGTAACTTTTTATTTTCAGCCTCAGTGCTTTTCGTCCTAAACCTGAAAGATTACACATTTCTTAACTGTTGTTTCCCTAGTGAATCCCTTTTCTCTTGTTTATTGATCACCATCACATGAGCTCTTTTAATAATGAAAACAAAATTATATGGGTTAAAAGAATTTTAATATCTTTATATTACACACTTTATATTTTAAAGTATTTTAATATATTTAAAATGTAGCCAAAGCTTATTCCAAGTAAGTGTTTAGAAATTCAACACCAATGCCAATTGCATGCTTTCCTTAGTTTATACATCAAGTATTTTTTCATGTTGTGCATTAAAATTATATACATGGTTTGTCATTGCCATGAATTTCCTCACAAATTTCAAACAATAATTACTCTTCACAACTCCCTAATAAAGAAGAAAACTTTTCTCTTGTCGTCTACTAAAAAAAAAATCAACATTTTATTGCTTCCATTTACAGCAGCAGGTCAGTAACTACATTCCACTATCACCCCTCAGCATGTTAGTGGTATACTGACAATCTGGACAGTAACCCCTGACTCTATTTCAGTTTTTCTAACCCATAACTTTCCAATCATGAAGATTATTCTTATTATAGGTGTTGAAAACAGAAACTATTTCATTTTAGACCCCTTGAAAATCCTCTGCTTTTTCTCTATTTTAAATAACAGAAAAATCAAAGGAGTCATAGAGAGCTTATAGAGTTCATCCTCAGCTCAACCATTTTACACAGCTAAAACTCAGCTGCAGATCAACACATAAAGTCCTGTTATGCCAGAAACAAATATCCACAGTGTCTCATTCAGGGTCTTTCATAAGTTGAAACATACATTCTTATTATTTCTCTATCATGCAGCCAAAACAAACACTGAGTTAGCCCTTCTAATATACAGAGAAGCGTGCAAGTAAGAATCAGCAGAGCTGAGTCACTACAGCATTTGCAAATTTTACCTATTCAATAAGGTACACTGAGAGAAATAGTGTATGCAGAAGGTTCAGAAAGGTTTGTTTGGGGTTTTTTAGGTTCCATTTTTCCCTCTCTAAAAAAGTTTATTGTCTTTACCAAGTGAGCCAATGACCATATCCATTTTGGATCAGCTGCACTTTCCACTTTATTAATTTCACCCTGTTAACCACAGGTACTGCTGAAAAGAAATGCCAAAATAGAAGACAAAAAGACAAAATAGAAGAAAGGCCAAAAATGACACCCAGAGTGAAAAAAAGTTCTTTGAGATGGCAATCCAGTATATGTTTGAAGGCCAGGAGTCCAGAGACACTGTGGTGTGAGAGAAATTAGAATATTGTTTTCTGTAAGTGAAATATCTTGAGTTTTCTTATTTGAAGTAAGTCACACTTACAGGTTATTTTATGTGTCACTCAGAACCACCTTCAAAAAACCTGAGGAGCAAACACAGCTGTCTTTGATATAAAATGACGTCAGCATTCCATCTTGGCACTGGTGCGTGATTTATGTGGGGGACTCTCAGCAAAGCCAGGAAACAGACTCTAAAAGACCACCTAACTTTTCTCATTTTCTCCTCGTTCCCCACATTAGTTCTCAAAACTGCCCCATGAGGAAAGCAGATGTCTAGCAGCATCCCTGTGGACAAAGTGGTAGCAAAGAGCTGCATAGTGAAACTGTACTGAGGTACAAGAGCTGTTGTTTTCCTGACTGGGTACTTCAAACACACTCTCTGGTATGGCTATGTGCAGATGAACAGATAAACAGAAGGAATTAATACTGCTTTTCATATCTACCATTAACATTAATGAACGTGTAAGTGTGAACACAGTTGTTTACCCAGGCATCTCAGAGGTTCACTGTGTGAGCTCAGGTCAGTTTTAACAATTTTGTTTGTTCGTTTCAGTGGTCCAGATAACAGAGCTGGATATTTATGCTGAGAAATTTGTACTAAGACATGTATAAATTACAACATTTCTATATATTGTGAAAAATAAATCTTGTCAAATGGCCTGATTTTATTATTTTTGTAGGGGTATGTGAATCAGATACAGAATTTTGATAAGCCTCTGACTTAGTGCTACACTATAATTTGTGGTATACAGTACCATTAAAGCAAGAGTAACCCTAAATATAGTCGTCAACAAAGCATCACTTTTTTTTGTAACAGAGTTTTATGTGATGTTTTTGTGGATTTGAGTCTATTTGTTTGGCATTTAGTCATGTTCTACTTAAAATTTTTCATCATTAAAATTTCCGACAAATATAGTGTTCTTAAGTATAGCAGTTTGAGATCATTTTTTTCCTGTGAAATGCAGATTGTGTTAATTTCGTATAAAGTATGTGGAGTGACTGAAATTATTTTTGTTAATATCTGCAAATCTTTATTGTGGTATGTGAAAGAAGTGCAGTGTGTAGTAGAGGTTATTCCTTTGTTTATTCCTTTGTGTGTTTGAATTGAACACGACATAGGACACATGACATTTTTTGATGTGTCCCATATCCCACATAATGAAAGACTGAAAATGGGAAGTAGACCAATAATGTGTGCATGAGTAATAGGAATTTCATTAGCTCACAGCAGGAACATCAGAGGGTGTGTTAACCTCTCAAGGGAGTTCACCTGTGCCTTCCTAGGCATCTCTCCAGGAGGAGGACTGTGCTCCAGAAGAGCAGGAGTTGTACTTTACCTGAGAAAGGTGTCAATGCATGAGCAACCAGGTTGCTGCTTGATTTGAGTGGGAGGGGAAGGTTTGCTTTGGGCATAAGTCAGTATTGGGAACTGCTGTGAGAGTCAACATTCAGAGAACAAGGTAAAATGTAGATAAAATCCCTCTACATCTATGTCTATTGGGGCTTTTGCCATATGCAAGTCTGGCAGAGGGGGTTTCATGGTGGTGGTGTGTTTTTTCATTGATGGAAGAAAGAAGCTTGTAAGTAAGATTGTTGCAGAGAACAGTAGAACAGAACAGTATTTTATGTGGTTCTGTGTGAGGTAACAGCAGCACTCAAGGAAAACAGAGTAGGAAGAACTGGGATATGCAAGTGCAGCTCATGTCCAAATCAAGATCTTCTACAGCATAAAGAATACTATCATATATACTAAAACTGAAAGGTATCATGGTTTTTTGCCAGCTGCAAAAAGAAACCCAACAGCATAATTCTGCAATTAAAAAGATGAAAGTGACAGTTTGTTGTTGAAAGTTCTTTGGTTGGATATGGGGTATTTTTAATGTAATCTTAAATCAGAAGGAGAAAGGTGTTCCTGATGGCATAAATACAACTGAAAGAAGCTAATAGTATGACCTTTTGGGGGTTTTTGCTGGGTTCTGGTTTGTTTATTCATTGGTTGGGGTGGGGTTATGATGTTGAATTGCATTTGGCTCTCAAAGATGCAACCAACTGTAGTGCAAAACTTCAAATATATTCTGCTACTACGCAGAGGGGAGGGGAGTGAGGGCACTGGGGAGTGGGGAGGGCATTGAGTTGTTGTACTGGAAAAACAAATACCAGAAAAAATTAGTCCTTGCAGCAGGAGAACAAAAATGAAGTTGTGTCTGAACTTCGCACAGTCCCGTGCAGGTAAGGAATTGCAGATACCAGAAATGGGGAAAATACCTTTCCTTTCTAGGCACACAGCACTGTCCTGCATCAACACACACGTGACTGCTGTCACTAAAGCCAACTTGATTGTGACCCAGGGTCTCTTAGCTCATGTATGGGTGTTTTCCACTGACTTCAGTGTTAGCTCACTTCTGTGACCAGTCTATACTTCCTAAAAGCACTGATACACCTCATCATTCTTAACAGATAACAGAACTCCAGAATTTTAAATTTCTGGATAAATGAGAGGTGCTATTAAATCTCATCTTCTCTTTGCTCTCTCAGGTTTTTGGAAATAATTTCCAAGCAATTGGATCCTGTAGTCACTTGCCCTTTCAGTAACTGGCTTTGTAAAGCAAAGAAAAATTGACATTGCTGTAATTCTTAGCCTGTGGAGAAAGATGACCTTACATAAACTTATAAATGTCAAATTCTGGCAAGAATAGAGGCAGCCCTGTGGGATAGTTTGAGTCAACTACATATGTTATTTTAGAGATTCAGACTAAGCCTGACATTGGAAAAAAATACAGTCAAAAAGAAAGGGTTTGTCTATTAAATCTTATTACTGGGTAGAGATAATGTGGTGCTATGCTTCAATGTGAGTTTGACATATAAAACCTAGCTTGGATTTATTAAAAATAGGATAAAGACCTAACTTCCTGGGTTCAAGCACCAGATCAGGAGAGAATTTGTAGGTCTCTGCTGAATAAAGATGCAAGATAAGACATTAGCTACTGTAGTGAAAAAGGAGTGGAATATCTTCCTTTATTTCTCCTGTTTTCTTTTGATGATCAGCATTTGCCTGCTTTTAAAGTGGGTAGGGGTAGAGAAGAGAAAAGAGGAACGCTTCTCCTGTCTGGATGTTGAAGGGAAAGATGAAAAATTATATGAAAAATTAGCACATTCAAATTCTTAGAGCAGACTATTCAGTGCTTTTCTATCAGGTTCTGAAATATTTCTGTTTATAACAAAAGTTATAATTTGGGTGTTTAATGCAATTAACGTAAACTCTGGCTTGCTTTAACTCATGTTAATCAGACCAAGCTGCCATAATTACTGGTTTTAAATGTATATAATTAAAATTAGTTTTCACACTGAAGGACATGAAATGTTAACTTGACATTTTATGCAATTTGACAATATAATATAACTTTGAAGCCCTTCTTGAAATTATTTTTTTGGTGATATTTTTAAGTTAATTCTATTCCATAAGAATGTGGCCTATTGGTGCAGATTAGTATAACTAGGGTTTGAAAATATTTTCTGTCTTAAGAATCCAAATGGTGGATTTGATATCCTGGAACATTAGCAATAAAAATCATAAATTACTTAAGGTGAGGCATAAAGTAAGCCATTTATCTCTCATCTTTTCTGCTAATTGACAGAAGTTAAAATGCATCTGAAAGGTTTTATGTATTTACTGATGACTTTCAGAGAATGTTTATGATTGCTGTTCATTGAAATGAGGATGCCATCCATAGTACCAGCAGGTTTTCCCACGCTGTTTCCTGACCTGCAGAATCCCTGCTGCTCCATTGTTTGGCTTTTCTTAAGCAAAGACCACCAGTTGGGTTAAATTATTCTGTACTATGTGCCTGAGCAATTATGTTGATTTCAGTACCTGAAATACATCCCTCTCGGTTGACATAAGATGATTACATAAAGCTTCCATCTAATTTTTTTCATGGAAGCTCTATTTAAAAAAAAAAAATAGCTTCTAAAATCTTGCTTCCAAGATACTTGTTTAATAGAATGTGCTGCATTGCACTTGTTTAATAGAGCATGCTTTGTTATAAAATGTTTGCTATACTTCTTCCACTACGATTGCATAGGAAAAGCAGTCATACAGTCTAATAAACTTTAGAACAAGTATCTTCATTAATACTGTTTTACAGACAGCAGATTTCATCCGAATTATTTTTAAAGCTATGTATCTTGACACGGCCAAACCCATGAAAGCCATGTTACAATTTCCATGCAGCTTACAGGCCTACTTTGAATGTTTAGAAAGGATCTGCTCTCACATTTGAACTTATGTCAGTGTAAGATAATAACATCAACTGCTGCCAATTGTCATTTCTGTCTAATGAATAAATGTAAACAGATGAAGTTTGAAGATGCCAGTATCACCAAAAAATATAAAAATCCATATTTCTCCTTTTAGAAAAACATGATTAGTATAAAGAGCTTCATTAAACTTTCTGTGGGGTTATTAAAGCCTAAAGACTCAATTTCCAAAATAACTGCTCTTCATTTTCTCATTCAGCATATACTTGCTTATAATAAGTTGTCTAGGTTTTCACAGCTGTTCTGTATTTATGCTCTAAAGGGAAATTCACTTGTCAGGGATGGTATGACAAATAAATGTTCCGTATGTGCATTTTATTCTTAGGTGTATTGTCTTATTAGCCAACAAAATGTCAAGAAATACAGTTTGAAGCCATTTAACAGCACACAAACAGAGGCTGCAAGGTTTTATGTGGCACATCCCAACCAGTTGAGAAATGATCTGCAGTTTTCTTAAAGAAGTGTAAAATTTTACTGACCTTTCCAACCTTTTGGGACTCTTTACTACAGCTATTCCCATTTCTGGAACTCTTGGAGTGGGCAGATGGAAATCATCCACTTCAGTGTGGCAAGGGAGAACTGTAATAAATCTTCTACTTGTCATCAAAATTTTCTGGGCAGCATCTTCAAGACAGTGCATGAACTTCTCTGTTTTCTCCCTGTTCTTTCCTAGGATAAAATGTACACCACATCATAAAGACCTTGCGAGGAAACTTTAATCTAACACTTCCAAAGTTCCCAAAAGACTGAGGCTCTCCAGCCCTATTTTCAGAAGGGAACCTGCAATGAGGCACGTGTCTCCGGCAGTCTCTGCTGGGATGGCCTCTGTGCTCAGGTTTGCTCCTAATGTACAGGCCAGGCATAGAAATAAGTGAAAGTCTCGATATCATTCTTGCTCTTTGTAGGCACAGCAGATGAGCCAGCATACTACAGCAGACACATGCTATTGACAGAAGTTCCTGGAGTAAATTGGACCTGGGAAAAGTTATTCATGACCTTTCACATCTTTCATATACATCCTCACGTCTCTAGTCCATAATAATAAGTTCCTATTACATTGCCAAAAGGCAGTCATAATGAAAATGGCAGTTTCATTTTCACTTACCGTAGGGCTGCCAGACAAGTACTAATTACTGAGACATACATTGGTGGGTGGTTTTGGTTGGTTTTTTTTTTTTTATTAGAGAGTAATGTAACAGTGAAATGAATTAGACATGATTTGTGTAAGCCATAATGGAACCAGCTCTGAACTGGCATATGTCTTGCAAGTTATGAAAGATAAAAAGCCTGGCAATATCCACTAGAAAAATCAAACTTTCTTTCCTGATTTTCCTTTGGCAAAAGATGTGGAGTAGATCATCTTTGAGCAACAAGGAAAGTAAGAAGTACAACCACCAGGAAAGCTGCGTTGACAAGTAATTATCAGGAACACCACGGCAAACAAGGTCCAAAATAAAGACTTCGGTGTTAGGCAAAACTTCTCTATTTTTAAACATCTAGGATTGAATTGATTTTTCTGCCCTGGTTGTCTCTAATGACTTGCTCTCTGGAGGTGTTTCTCTTCCATTACAGGCAATAAATAAAATCTAGGTAAGCAAAAGAAAAAGGCTGAAATTAGGTGAGATGAATTTCACTTCAGTTCTCAAGAACCTAAGGGTTCTCTAACAGCCTTTCCCCTGTGACTGGTACTGGACTATGGCATTAAAATGTGATCCCTACAATTATGCTGAAAAAATGAATGTCATCCATGCATAGTGGAGAATAAATACCACTATTTATGATCATAGGTAGTATTTCTGCTACCTGGTAATGCACTAGATGGAATGCTATCCTCTTGTAGTAGATACCAGAGAGCTAAACAAATGTTACTGCATAGTCCTCAGAAAAGGTTCTTGCATAAAGAAATGTTTGGATATTTTTACCATTCTCTGCCTAGAACAAATTCCAAACTGCATTGCCAAAATAATCTCTACTTGTATGAATTAAGCTGTAAAGAACTCAGTTCTTTTGAGCTGATTCCTTCCAATTATTTATTACTACTGAAATAAATTACATAATACATAATACAAGCTTTTGTGGCTTATCTATAACCATATTTGTGCTGTTCATAGGCTCCCCAACAAACCACCCCAGACATAGCAGTTACAAGCATGGCTCAAGATTTCCTGTTAACATGTATTTTATTTTTTCATCATACACTATGCTGGTGGCAGCGTTTCAGAGAAGAGTAATTTTCCAAAGCATTTAAGAACGTGTCAAGAGAAATAGCTAGAAGTGTTTAGATAAAACATTTAAGTTAGAGCTTGCTTAAGTAAGTGGCTAAATGTCTTATTGGACTGCAGCAGCTATGATGCAAAAAAACCTCCAAAGCTTCTTGTTCCTTAAGAATTACTCTATAAACTCATTATGTGAGCAGCTCCTGCTCAGGAGCAGTCTCCTGTGAGTAGGCAATATCTTCTGGCTCTTTAATGGTATGCCATTTCCGCCATACTGTGGCTGAATGTCGTGCCCTATGGACCTGATTATTCAGACTGTGAATTCATATCAAAAGCCCAGCTCACCTCCATCCCATAGATGCCATGACATCTCTTCTGCTGATTCCTGAGTTTGCTTTTGGTGCAGGACAGCCAGAAGGTTTCTGAAGGTCAGTGCCCAAGCCGCAAACCTTATTCACTCTTCAGTAATTCAGGTTCTGCACCTTTGCTTGCAACCATAGAAGAAGGAAAGGAGTGGGTTTCTTGAAGGGTTTACTGGTGGAACAAGTTTCACAGAACAGCCAAGCTCTGAGAGAGTGTTAAGCACAGGTGACTGTCAGGGTAGACCTAAAATGTGATTCCAGTGAAGATATGTCCTCATATATTTTTGTAAGGTTTTTATAATGTAAGTCATCATCAAATACTCCATCTCCCCTAACAATGTAATTAAACTGTTGCAAAGGTGGTACATTTACAGCATGGCAAATACATTTATCTTCTCTTAACCACTTACCTGACTTGCTAAAGCTTTTTAATAATGCCCAAAGTAATGGGACCTGAATAATTCATGTCCAAATTAGATATGCATTAATGGTCCCAGTGTAGTTAACTGGAAAACTAGGATCTGACTTCATGTCTGCTTAGAGCAATAAAACACTTTGAAGGCTACTGTGACTGTAACTGCTAGGCTCAATAAAGCTGAGTCACTAAAAAGCAGTGATTTAATCTTTCTTGTTTACCTTCTCTGAAGTACACTGCTTGTGGAACCACTGCTATAAAGGAACACTTTAGTTTACATGGCCAAATAATGAGATTTTTGCTAACATTATTTGCAAAATGCAATCATTTAATCATACCTTTTCCAGCAGAACTGCTTCTGTACATTTTCTGTAACAGATTGCTTACCATTTTAAAAGTTTTATAATTAACTTACAGATTAAAATTTATAGGACTGTAGCTTTCTGAGCATTATCTCAAATTTTTAGCACAGTTTCTGCTGGAAGTTAACCATGTTCAGATAAGGCTCTATTTGAATAAAAAAGACAAGATTTATTACAAACAAAGAAACAAAAACCAAACCAAACCAAACCAAACCAAACCAAA